>LRSR01008156.1:0-17300 GCA_001579985.1 Hypsibius dujardini
GAGTGTGTGTATATAAGTATATGTGGCGTCTTTGTCGTTCCGTCTAGGGACGGTGTACTCTTCCGTTACGTCCTGGACTTTCTCCGCCACGGCCGACTGGTCCTCCCGGAGAACTTCTATGAACGGGAGCGCCTCCGAGCGGAAGCTGAGCATTTCAAATTATGTAAAATGATAAAAAATCTGGATAGCTCATCCGGAGGAGCATCCGCGGCTGCGATCAAATCACCCGGCTGTTCGCTGCTGCCCAACAGCAACCACAACCAAAACCACCGCGGCTCTATGTTCTCGCTCACCATGCCGCAGAGCCCGAGCTCGGCGGAGTTCCTCGCTCGGATGGCCTTCGTCACGGTCGGCTATCGGGGCACCTTTTTCGGCAACATGGGCCACGCCGAAGTAAGTCCTTTCCAGTGTGGTACGACGAGTGCGGTTTGTGTGCACGATGCACTACACTGTCGTGATACTTGACAAATCCGGGTATTCCACACACTTCAATCAACAAGCGCGCAGACACTCTGCACCAGGAAGTCTCCCCTGCCAGGGAGCCTTTGGGAGGGTCTTCCTGTCCTTAAGGCTCGGGTCCCGACTAACTTTTGAACACAAGCAGACTGAGGAAAAGTGAGAGTCACAGGTACTTTCTCTAGATTCTTGTTTGCTTCTGCCTGTCTGAATCAGTGATTGTCTAAATCAATGTCTGCCTGCCGGTCTGTCTGTCTGTCTGTCTGTCTGTCTGCCTGCCTGTCTCCGTCTGTCTCTTTGTTTATCTATCTGTCTGTTTGCCTATCCGCATGTCTGTCTTGCTGTGTTTACTTACGAGGATTACTGTACTAGCTATCGAAAACCACGCGTATCCCAGCAGAAGCCTCACGCACAATCCGTTCCTGTTTCACTTCCATATAACACAAACCCACACCGTTAAACACGAAAAGCTTTGCGTTCAAATTTCCGTGAAATTAAATTTTCCACTCAGTCTCTTTTTCCCTTCTTCAAACTCCCCCCACACAATCCGCATTTGAAAGGGGGGATGTAAAAGGGAGAGCATCAGCAGGAAGAACGACTCTAGGCAAAATCACACGAGCTGAAGGCCTGACGGAAGCTTACGCCAGCGGACGTGAGGACTCTGCCAATTGTCTGATTTAAAAGCGAATTTTTAACATGCTTTCCGGCTGGTTGAATACCAATGAACGGATCGGCTGTGTGTTATCTCCTCATCCCTCAGGGTCTCCGAGCGCGCGAAGAGCTCTCTCGTTGACGATGTAGATCTCTCGGAAAGATTCTCCGTGTGTCTGCCTGTCGGGACAGGCAGACAGAAAATGGAAATTTTGAAGAAGATCGACACACGCCCGCATTGGTATACAGAATCAAAGTTCCTCTCACCAGCAAACTCATGCTCCGAGGGCAGATTTCTAGGCACACAGACACGCCCAGGATGGAATCTGTGAGCCAAGCTCCTCCTAGCTCCTGATGATAGTGATTTGGTTATCGGTCTCTGCACAGAAAGGCACACTTATCCAAGTTTACTCCTGCGTTTGCTGTGTGTCGTCTGGTGGGTTTTGGATATGCTGTTGAAAAGCAAGGGCCAATTAAAATTACAGCGAAAATTTAATTATCAACGCTGCTTTAACGGGCTGATCCAAATTCCCTCCGTGGGGGAGAGGCGTTTTTTAGCCTTTGATCCAACTTGTAGTGCCTTAAAATGTCTTTTGTTTTGCGCCATAAGCAATGAGACGCAGACCTAGGCAGCCTCAGGCACAACCGCAGACACAGACACAGACACAGCCACAAACACAGACACAGTCACAGACACAGCCACAAACACAGACGCAGTCACAGACACAGAGACAAACTCAGACGCAGCCACAGGCAAAACCGCAGACACAGACACAGACACAGCCACAGACACAGACACAGCCAAAGACATAGACAGACATAATTCGAGTATTAAATATCTGTCATTCATCAAGTTGATGATACAATAATCGAATTTGGGGTATAATTGGACGCTACCAAAAAAAATCTATCCACTGATGTGGTGCGTAAACAATTTTTCCTTTCAACAGGTGAAGGACGTCAAATTCCGGAAGCTTTCAAGAATATTAATCCATGGAAAGGTAATCCTGCCGGTTGGGTAAATGATTCTTCGCTGGCCTTGGTGCTACCAACAAAAGTGAATGGTGTCATAGTCCTGGAGATTCAATTGTTAAGCTGATAAAGGGAATTTGCGCTCATCACTGACAAAACTTTTTTCCCTGATGGATAAATGGGATTACCACATCGAATGAGCATAATATGCACGTGCGTGCTGTAAAATGCAAACCTTCTTCAAGGCTGCTTTTATTTGTAGGTGGCAGTCTGTCGAGAAGTCTTTGGGGATACGTTGAATGAGTCGCGGGATCCGGACCGCGGAGCGAACGACCGCTACTCTTCCCGTTTCTTCCTCAAGCATAACCACCTCGAACAGGCATTTGATCAGCTGGGTATGGCGGGCTTCAGGATGGTGTGCGGCTGTGCCAGCGGTAAGCAAGATGTGCAGAGCTATGCAGTAGTGCATTAGACACGCAGATGCAGACACAGACAAAAACGCAGGGACAATCACAGACACAGACACAGACACAGACACAGACACAGACACAGACACAGACACAGACACAGACACAGACACAGACACCGTCAGACACAAACGCAGGTCGGCACAGACACTGCAGAGACCCTCGGGCAGCCTAGGCTAACTTTGCTCGTTATAGGCACGAACTCCAGCTATGAAACTCCCAAGCCCGGTTCGGATAACGAGGTATTGATGATGATGATGGTGCACATGCCCTCGTCCATTGCTTTGTACTTCCGGCATCAGACATTACATGCAACAGCTGTTCTGCTTCCTGATCTTTATAGGAAAATAAATGGCAACATTACAATGAGTACGTTTTCAACCGGACCTGAGTGCAGCTCGGAGTTCGATCCCCCAGCGTTTTACCTCACAGAGGATCACCGACACCGGCCCTAGATTTTCTGGCAGGTCTTTTGTCTTGAGTAACGCAAATTAGTGATGTGAAGGGAGCACCTATGGTTGCTGGATCTACAACCCTTCATTATTCTGCACGTATTGCCACAAAGCTAGTTTTGGTTTTGTCTAGTTTTTATCAGTGATTGTCGGTATAATTAGGGCACTGTCTATTCAGCGTAAATATACTCGAATAATCTTGCGCAAAGAGAATGATGGGCCGTTCTTAAATACCTGCTACTCCATGAATCCTTCCGGGACCTGAGGAATACAAGCATGATCATACACAATTGAAACACAATCGAGACTATACAGACAAACTCACTTGCTCCTCACGGCAGTTTTTTGCATCCTTCGGTTCTCCGTCAAACCGGCCGGTCTTTCGACGTACGAATATGCGATAGGGTTATTCGTGGGACTAATTGTCGGTTGATTCCACAATTACCTATGTCGAACCATTTGTTAGCGCGTCCGCCTAACCGCCTGACTGTCTGTCCGTTGTCCGCCCATCCGTTGTCCGCCTACCCACCTGTCTTCTGTCCGTGTGACCGTCCGTCCGTCCGTTGTCCACCTGTCCGCCTGTCCGTCCGTCCGTCTGTCTGTCGGTCCATCTGTCGGTCCGTCCGTTGTCCGCCTGTCCGCCCGTCCGTCCGTCCGTCCGTCTGTCCATCTGTCCGTCCCTCCGTTGTCTGCCTGTCCGTCCGTCCGTCCGTCCGGTCATCCGGCCTTTCGCTCGTTCGTCCTTCCGTTCGCCCGTCCATCCGTCCATTTTTCACTGATCATTTCGTCCACTTGTCTTTCGACTCGTTTTATTTCGCTACGTATTTCGTCTCGCTGGCTTTTAGTTTTCCTGCTTTCCCTTTCGCGGCCCGTCACGCCACTGGTCTTTGTAAGGCCTTCGATCCCTGGACCATTTTCGTTTCGCGACAAGCTTTTCAGTAGCATACCAGCTCTCCGTCTCTCCGTTTTCCTCTGTTACGTCGTTAGACCTTCACCTGAGACTCCACTTGCCATCCGGCTTTCTTGTCTTTAGCCTATCCGGTTATGCGTTATGCCCTCTGTCAGTCCGTCCGGCTGCCGCGGTCTTACGACTGGGCTCTTTTTCCAATTCTCTTCACCCGTCCCTCCTCCACACTCGGGCTTCCCCGGTTCCCAATGAAACCATCCATCTCTCCGATATTTTAAACCGTACGCCGCTTTGTCTCTCACTCGCTGGCTCAACGGTATTTCGTGTCTAGTACTGCTCCGTCCGATGGTTTTGCAAAAAGGCACGTGTCCCTAAAAAAAGGCGGTCAATCCCCGCTCAAGCGATAGATGGCGCTAGATGCAATGCGACAGCTAAACTCCCCTAAGTTATAAGCTCATCCCAACGAGACAACAAAAATCCATAAATCGGCCCATAAATTGTGTCCTGGAAAGACAGACGGGCAGACAAGCGGAATATGGGCTCGAATGCCGATTAGAAGCATGGGCGAAAGGACCAACGTGCCTCTAATTGAACGAAGGAGGGACAACTGATCGAAGTACGGGCGGATGGATGGACGCATGGACGAACAGATGGACGGATGAACAAACGGACCGGGGGATGAAGAAAACTGGCTTAACGAACAGATAGATGGAAGAAGAAAACCAGCTGAACGGACGGACGGATGGATGGATGAAGAACACTAGTTGAAAGGATGGACGGACTGACGGACGGACTAACGGAAGGATGGATGGACGGGCGGATGAAGAAGATCAACTGAACGGATAGACGGACTGAAGGAAGGACGGACGAACGGATGAATGAACAAACGAACGGAAGGATGGATGGACGAACGGACGGACGGACGAACGGAGTGACGGAGAAATCTAGCAGGATGGCATAATGAATGAATGAATTGACGGACGGACGGACGGACGGACAGATGGACGGACGGATGAAGGCCAGCTGGATGGTTCGCTGGCTGTTTCGACGGACGGACGGACGGAGAAGACTTGCAGGATGGACGGGCGACAGAACATTCCGGAACTCCCGGGCGAACTCAAGAAGGAATGCGCGAGTGCAGGATGAAAAACTTAACGGAAAGTCGCAACAGACTTGTCGGAACAAGCAGGCCCTCTGCTGCCCTTCCAATGGAATCCGGGAAGGATTTACAATTCTTATCTATCTGTATCTGTATCTGTAATTATTGGCTTGAATTAACTAAACCTTCCGCTTTCGTCTTTGCCGCCCATCTTTATACTATAATTATTGTTATTTTAAAATGTTATCGTACTGATGCAAATGTTCCCTTGCAATTGTTTCACAGCACGCACGCGGCCTCACATCAATAGGGTCTGATTTTTTGGGCGCTATGGGTATGCCTCATACACACGTGGCCATAATTTTGGGTGGCAGACTTTTAAGCCAAAAAGAGTGGTCCAAGTTCGAGCCGAATTAAGTCACCGCGCGCACTCGCTCTTAACCACAGATGACTATGCAGCCTTTACTTGATTGATTGGTTGATCGAGCATATTTATTTTGTTTATAGAGCAGCTTGCTCAATATAATTTTCCGCTTGGCCGGGCATCAAATCAAAGATTCAGGAGAACGCAGTGGGAAGTTCTAGCCAAGAGTGGCTCAAACTCGGACCACCCTGGTGGCTCGAACTCTGCCACCCAAAATTGTGGCCATGTGTGTGCTACAGGCTTCCGATTCCTCTGTTTTCCGGTTACAGACAACTGCTCAGGACTTACGTTAATATTACGATCTTAATTGCCCTCGCCGTCTTTTGATCTTACCGTGCCGCCCAAAAATACCTCAACACCAAGCGTGCGTTTCTTTTTTTCTCTCGCCTCCATCCTGATGATGAAAGCATGGCGTTCTCTCGCGCAGCTGCCAAAGGCCTGTGGAATGTGGTAATGAGTACAGTACTGTACTGTCGCGACCAGTTGGTGCTGCTTTTTAGACCCACCCGTATATTATGACTGCAGCGAAGCACAGTGTGTGCAGTCATAATATACGGGTGGGTCTAAAAAGCAGCACCAAGCGAAAGCAGACCCACCCGTATATTATGACTGCAGTGAAGCACAGTGAGTGCAGTCATAATATACGGGTGGGTCTAAAAAGCGGCACCAAGCGAAAGCAGACCCACCCGTATATTATGACTGCACACACTGTGCTTCACTACAGTCATAATATACGGGTGGGTCTAAAAAGCAGCAGTAATTGGTCGCGACAGTATAGTTTATACATACGACACCAGGTGTCGTTACACCTCGACGATTTTAACATTTTTAATACATCCACACACCACTTGCGGAGTTATATGGCCGTATCCGTTTGTGGCATGCGCTCTTTCGTTGTTCCTCTGCCTCGTCTGCCTCGCCTCTGTTGTTTCAGACTGAGCGGTCAAAGAATGGTTGGAATGTAGAGACTCTCTCTCTCCCTTCTCTCACTCTCTCTTTGATCAGTGGCTGTGGTCAGTCAGTCATCTCGTGGCCCTAATGCTGAGCTGACCCAGTTCGAGTCACTTCTGGCGTCGCCTCTTACGCTAAAGGACTTAACACAAGGGCTCTAACTCGGTCAGCGTAGCATTACAGCCAAGTATAAGTAAAATAAAAAAATATATTCGTTTTAATTCCTAGCATTCGCAAGAACAATTTCTCGCCAATAAATACAGTAAAAAATTAACCGTATTCGACATGAAAAATAAATGAAAATCCAACGTTAATTTCAACTTTGCAGCTATCAAATGCGCCGGCCAAAACTAGGTGTGTACTAAACGGGCCCGGCTGCGTCGACTGGTCGATGAGTCACCCGGTGGGTGGAGCCATTCCACATTCCATTCTTTCTGTCTCCGCTGTGTCTTGCTCGCTGACCGCCAGCGAAACAAACTGTCGTCCACGCAATTTGCTCACTCACAGACTCACTGCAGCGAAAATATTTTTCTCTCCTTCGCCAAACTGCCGAACGGAAATATTATCTCCAAAACATACCATCATATCGCTGGAATTTTTTCTTCATTATGGATTTAACGATTGTTCATCATTAGAAATGGAAATACAATGTGGATTTACAGGGGAGCAAATCGCCGCGAATTTTGTGAATTGGATTTAACCAACTGCCCTTGCTTAGCGACTGATTGATTGATTGGTTGGAGCAACGACCATGGTCGATTCCGCGGAAGCGATCAGCGACGATTACAGTGACCTCCCCGAAGGCTGGGTCGTCGCGCAGGATGTCGACGGGAAGATTTTCTTCGTCGATCATACCAACAAACTTACCACGTGGGTGGATCCACGACAACGGTGAGTGGTTTAATGAGTGTGTTCGTCAAGTTCGGCCAAAATCTAGGGTTTTTCTATAATTAGGTGGCTGAACTTGGCTATATTATTTCTAAATTGGCGTACGACCTTGCAGTAAACTAATTGTTAAATATTGCACTGGTTTTGGAACAAGTTTAAAGCATGTTTGTTTGGAATTGCATTCGTGTTCGTGAGGCAAATTGGTATTAGGGGAAAAAACGCAGATTCATGGGATGGGAAGATTTGCGCTCCAATCAATCAATCAGCGAGATGATTGTGATGCATTTGCCTACACAACCACTTGAGTATGGTTTGCGAGCTTCGTTTTTGTTTTCTTTTGGTCTATTACTTTTTTTAGAAAGTTAAAAGTTTATATTTTTCACAACAAATCAGTGAATTGTAGATTTGTAGTGAAAGAAAAGAGAAAACCGGAAAAGAGAGATATTTTGTTTTTTCAATCAATCAATCAATCCATTGACCGCTGTGTGCTGCTTCTTGTTTCGACCTCCGGGGGGTTATCTTCGACTCCCGAATGACGCTTCTTCCGCCGCGGACAATCAAATCTAATCCGATTGGAGGACTTGGAGTGTGTCTGCGTGTTATCGTTTTAGGAATGCCTTATTACTGACGCGTGGAGAAATATCAAAGAGCGTACAAGAAGATGGAATGTTGAACTGTCGTCGCCCTTTAGTCTTGCGCCTACATGGCGTGACAATAAAACGACAAAGGGACCCCCAGACACTTATCTCTCGCCATTGGCATTCCACAAGTTCCGTCTCTGTTCTTTGCTAAGGCATTCCGGTTGGCTGATTGGATTTTTCATCGACATCACGTGTGGAGGAGATTGCGAAGAGTGGTGAGAGATGGTCGAGAGGTCGAAACCGCGTTGCGGTATGGTTCCAGAGTCCGCTCGGTCAGCTGCCTGTTTGCGTCTTCTTGCCTGCCTGTCTGTCTGCCTGTCTGTCTGCCTGCTTAGCTGCCTGTATGTCTGTATGTGTGTCTTTCTGTCTTGTCTGTGTCTGCCTACCTGCCTGTGTGTCTGTGTGTGTGTCTGTGTGTCTGCCTGCCTGCCTGCCTGCCTGTCTGGCTGGCTGTCTGGCTGCCTGCCCACCTGCCTACCTGCCTGTGTGTCTGTAAGTCTGTCTGTGTACGTGGTCGGCCTTCTCTGGTGCAACTGAAGGTTGAATTTGTTTCACTTGAGGTGAAATTTCGTCTATTGATTCGAGAAAGAAGGGAAAATGGCGCTGCTTCATTCAGTCTGTTGAGTGATACGTTGATTGACTGTAACTTTTGATTGGATGACTTTAGCGGTATTTCTCTTGCTTGATTGACTGCTTGCTTGCTGAGGTACTGCCACCTGTTGCTTTCCCTCCTTGTGCGGTTTTGAGCGTCTTTTTACCGGTTACATCTGTTCCAGTTGCATGAAATATAATCACCCCGTAGAAAAAAATTGAGAAAATGAGGAGACCAGGAAAGGAAGAAATTACACGCATGGAAGGGAAGATATTGTAATGGTCTTTAGTGCTTTCTTCGTCACGCTGACCGTTGATTGAACAATTGATTGATTAGTTAAGCCCCATTTTTGATGGTTTCTGGGTGTGCTGCCATTTTTCTGTTTTCGGTGAGCCTCGTTTGCTTTTTGCCATCAATTATAATCTGCCTTAGACACGTCTGAAAAATATTTACTTCTCAAACCGGGTGATTGATTCCGTTCGTGTGGGCAAATAAGGGAGTCCCTTGTCTAAGAGACCGCAAACCGCACTGGAGTTTGGACAAGTCCACACCGTTCGGCTGAATGGGCAAGAACCCAGCTGTCCCAAACAACACGACGTCCAAACATCTCGCTGATGACACGCGAAAAGCGGATAATTTCCAGGTATGTACGAAAAATGGTCACCATGATGGGTGGTTGTTGGTTTTGCAGTGCGCATTTTGTCTTCATACCTTCGGTCTTACCTCTGTTCTGTACAGTGTGAACCGTCTTGCATTTACCTTTCCGTTTTTTTTTCTGCAGTGTTGCAAGTTTATCCATGTGCAGCGAGAATGGATGTGTGTGTGTGTGTGTGTGTGTGTGTGTGTTTATTATTCGAAGAAGCCTGCCCCACGCACACCATCGGCATCTCTCACCGACCACCACCACCACGCCACACCGTCGACATTCCATCGACGATCTACCTCAATCGGCAGGGCATACCTTGTGGAACCGCATTCTTTCCTCACGTCAAGAATGCGTACAACGGATAAATTGCCATCCGTGTCGTCTGCGTCGTCGGTCTTTGCGAGATGAGATCCGTCTCAACCGAATGGAACGGACGAGAGAGTTGTTGGTCCGTCGTGGAAGCTCGCGCCGTGGAGGCCGTGCGGTCTGCTCTTTGCCTGTGGTTTGCCACACTCAATGTCTGAATAGGTGGTTGCAGCGGCGAGCATTTTTTGTGACCTCGTCACAAACAGTTTTCTCCTTGCGCATCAGCGCATGTGTTTGTGGGCGTTAGGGCCTGTAATCCGCAGACAGGCAGGCAGCCAGACGGGTAGACAGATAGACAGGCAGACAGACAGACAGACAGACAGACAGACAGACAGACAGACAGACAGACAGGCAGACAGACAGGCCGATGGACGGACAGGCATGCAGGTAGAGTTACAGACAGACAGATAGGCAGACAGTCAGACAGAAAGACAGATAACGTCTTCTTTTTCGAGAGGGAAAATGTTATTATTGGGCAGACGGTGGAATAACAATACTAAGTCAAGACAAAGATTGGAATGTCTGACTGACTGACCAGTGGATCATGCGTTCAGTTCCCTTTACGATCTCACTGTGTTGAAAATATTTCTTGAGCTGGCGCCGGAACAGATGGTGCAGAAAACGAGTCGTATTTGAGCTTTTACCGGTTGTTGATGTTTCCGCCGTTTGCTCTTTCCCAATTTTCCTCTACCCCCGAGCATTTATCAATAATAAAATGTAAATTTTTTAGTGTCGTCTGTGTTGTTGATTATTAATAATAACGCGCCGGTTTATTGCTATCTTATCGGGGCTTTTTATTTTACGCTATATTCGGGAAAAATGTCTTCTTCTGTTTGCCGTGGATATGCGCGGAATGCGGTACTGATAACGCGAGCTCTCTGATGAGCAGCAGGGACGAAATGTCGACTTTTGTGATTGTCGGTCAACTCGACTCTCGCGTTAGAAACTTAAAATACATAAATCATTTAGGCAACCGAAAAACTTGTTACCGAGCATTTTTAATGTTAATTTATTTTTTATTAATAAAAAACTGCAATCTGAATTTAATCTAAATCTAATAAATTTAATTTCCCTACTTGAATCTCGAAGGATGAAATCGTAACTCCTAACTAATTTTTTTTAGTTTAATTTCTTGTGAGTCACATAAAAAGCCAGTTGATTGTTGTATTGGCCAATCAAGTGTTCCAATGGTTGATTGACCAACGCGTTGTTTGATTGGTCAGTCCGTGGGTCTTGTTGATTGATCAGTTGATTTCCGTTAACGCTAATTTGCGCGACCAGCTCTGTGGATGAACACTTAATCGAGCGATATTGTAAAGCAGGTTTTAAACATTTTAATAGGGCCGTTACACGCAGCGTTGATTTCTCCAACGTTTGCCTTGATGAATTCTCAGAACTTAAAATGTGCTGACCAGATGGTCAGTTTCCCCCTTTTGTCTGTGTCGCCGGCTTGAAGCGATTTCAAATTTGAAACGGATCGTTGTGATACTGGCGTCTTGATCCGTTTTGCCTTTGTTCAAGTATATAGCCACACGGTGCTCGGGACACGACAAAGGGAGGCCCCCGCAAAATCAGCAAGGGGCAGTATTATGTTTGGAAATGATTATGATGGTGAAATGTGTTGGGCGTTGACCTTCTGCATGGCGCGCTCGTGAACGTGAAGTGATTTGGATGTGAGCTTGGATTACGCTGACCGTGCCGTCTATCTCTCCCTCTCTGTCTCTCTCTCTGTCGCTCTCTCTGTCTGTCTCTCTCTGTCTCTCTCTCTCTGTCTCTGTCTGTCTCTGTCTGTCTGTCTCTGTCTGTCTGTCTGTCTGTCTGTCTGTCTCTGTCTGTCTGTCTGTCTGTCTGTCTGTCTCTGTCTGTCTCTGTCTCTGTCTCCCTCTCACAAGTTACGTTGTCAGTTTATGGAAAAAAAATGTATGTGATAAAATTATACGGAATATTTATTTATTTTAAATTATGAAATTAGTTATGGCGGAACATTTTTAATGCAGTGTAGGTTTTTGGATTTTTAAAAAAAATGATTGCCACCGAAATTGTTTGCTGATTAATTCTGTATATCTAAATTTAGGTGGATCTTGGTTCAGATTTGTGATGTGTTTACGTGGGACACTTATCGGTGCACAGTGTGACAAGAGCAGATGCTTCTGCTTCTTCTGTGCTTGAGAAATGGACATTCCAGGCACTGCACACAGAATCGAGTTTGTGTGCAGTTTTATCGCCAGAATTTCAAATAGCGTGTGTAGATAGATACAGACACATTTTCCGATAGGCATCCACCGACATTGGAATTTTAAGTGATACCAGCTTACTTACCACCCATCTGCCTCGACATCAATCACAATCACCCTCCAATCCTCAAGTGCATCTTGATAATTTGATATGTACGCGAATATTGTCCCAGAAGTCACAGATCATTTTTAATAAAATTGGCACCCAAATTTAATTATCTTTTGTTATCTTTTAATTATAAAGTTGTAATATAAAAATTATGAAAAAGGGGCTGAAATTTTAATTATTCTTTCCGTTATGAATATATTCATATTCATTTATATAATATCTTTTGTGATCCTTTATTGAAGTGAAATGCCTTGCAGGGGGGGGGGCGTGGCAATACAACTGTACTAATAAGTAAATAATAAAGGATAAAGGATAGGACGTGGCCGTGAGTGATTTAATGAAAAATGAAGGGTGGCCCCCCTTGAGGAATGTCGTTTGGGGAGTGTAGAAAAAAAATGTCATTAAATTTATTCTCATCGAATACTGTCATATGTGTGTGTGTGTCTATGTGTGTGTGTGTATGTGTGTGTGTGTGTGTGTGTGTGTGTGTGTGTGTGTGTGTGTGTGTGTGTGTGTGTGTGCACCGCGTACCTGAACCTCACCTTTGTCCGTGTGTCCGAAGAATGCACTTCTGTATTTAGCCGCATTTTTTCGCGACGTTTATTAGACGCACCAACTATATTGACATAATGACACTTTGACGTATTGTAAAAGAGAGCTTGATATCTTGTTCGAGTTGATGGTATGCGGTGAGGACTAATTGTTCGCTCGTGTTTTGAGTGATGGTCAGATTACTTTTCAGGTACGACTCGCAGTTTTGTCCGTCTCTCTCTCTCTCTCTCTCTCTCTCTCTCTCTCTCTCTCTTCATTATTATTCGGCAAAACAAATACCGCACGCGAGCACTTGGCATTTTTAATAAAAATTCCATTGCGGAGAATTTTATTAGTGTTCGCTCAATCTCTTTTTTAACAACCTGCCTCGATCGTACCCGCACACAATACTCGAGTTCTTGAACGCACGCTATGGAATTTGCGATTGTAAAAGAGAGAACGCGAGAATAGTAGTGTGTCTGTATAATGTCGGGAGGGCCGCCGCAGAAATGGCATATTAATTTAGCGTTTATTTATTTGTTATTGGGAGAGAGGGAGAGTCGTTTTCGGAATGCGGAAATTTAAACGATGGTTTGGCTCTTGATGGGTGTAAATGAGGAATAATTAAAATAATAGGTTCCTGTAGCAAGCAGATAGTCAGGCAGGTCGATAGACAGGCAGATAAACAAACAGGCATTCAGGCATGCAGGCAGCCGACAGACAGACTAATAGACAGACAGACAGACAGACACAGACAGACAGACAGACAGACAGACAGACAGACAGACAGACAGACAGACAGACAGACAGACAGACATTTGTCGTCCAGATCCTTAAATTAATAAACTATCATTTTCTGTGGCTGATATTAATATATTGTAGTAATTGCGTTTTTCCCGTGCTCTGTACTTGAAGCCGGCATTTCACTTCACCCATGACAGTTGAGTCCGGTTGAAGTGGATAAACGGATCGGATTACACGCCGCGGTCGACCTCAGAGTCCGACAGTCAGTCAGGCAGCAGACGGTGGCAGAAGTTCGAAGATGCCGTTTTTGTGTGTGTGTGTGCATGGTGGAAGTGAAATGCTTTACTTGCGTGGTGTATATAATAAAAATACGACAGACCGTCGTAACACATTCAACACTAGACTCCCATTGTGTTCGCTGACATTCCATTCCGCCTTTCTCGTACATTCCTCAGCGTGTGCGAGCTACGCCACAAGGCGTCCTAATGAAGCTTGTCACAATCACAACTAAACAATTAAGCCCCTGTCCGCAGCTACGGATTGAAAAAAGTCCCACTTCGCATCGATTGCGCCGTTCATTTGATTGATTTCTTTGAATTTCACAGTTGAGCAATGTTTCATTGTTTCGATTGATTGATTGTTGATTTGATGTTTTTCTACGTGTCCTTTGATCGATTGTTGATTGAACACTTCGTGTCACTGTTTCCATCGATTGATTGCTGATTGGCTGTTTCTATGTCGTCGTTTCCGTTGATTGATTGTTGATTTGCTATGTGTTATCATGCCCTTCAATTGATTGTTGATTATTTAATTTTACTGGACTGTTTCCATTGATTGATTATCGATTGGCCGGTGATTTTGGAGTGGTTAGCCAAACCACGCTGACGGTTGCTTGCTTGATTGGGTTGTTTTTGCTCTATTTGATTCGTTCTGTAATTGAATAAATGATTGATTGACTACTTGATTGATCAATGCAAGCTTGAAGTTTTTCCAGAAAGAAACCGTACTTTTGTGTTTTGCGAAGGATCATTACTACGGTTTGTGCCGGAAGATACGAGTGAAGGAATCTGCCGACGGGCCGAGCGAGTCGTACTCGAATGAAGACGACGGAGACCTCTCCGTTGAGGGAGGCGTGTTCGGCGGTGTGAAAAACCCGGCAGGAATGTTAATCGACAATTTTGTTCGCCACGCTTTTATGATATGAAATTGCCCCACGTTTTCTTTCCCTCATAGCTACAGCGCACGAAAAATACTAAAATACCTCCATACAGCGACACCGACAAATTCCTCACGCACGACGCCGGCCTTATGCTGGCGTTCACGTTATTGATGACAGACATGAAAGGGGGGTAACTTTTTTGTCGTTTTCGAGAAGCATGTCAAGTTGAGCCTCCGGCGGCAAAGTAGTATTATGAATTATTGTTGTTGTCGTTGTATGTTCGTGGGTGACTGTTGATACTGGGGGACACCTCCTTCAAGACGGCTGTGAGGCCTATTAGTCGGTGGATTCGTAAATGGTTACATCGAAAAGAAGGCAGACAAGGGGGAGACAGACAGTCAGACAGACTTGTAGTCATTTAGGCAGACAGGATCAGATCGACAAGGAGACGGCCAGACAAACACCTTGGCAAGAAGCCAGACGAACAGACAGACAGACAGACAGACAGACAGACAGACAAAGTCCCACTATTGTCTCGTCCTTTTGCTTTAAACGTCAGATTGCGGTGGCCTGATCACCGGGGTCAGTTTAAGCGTCTTCGGTTTCCACGCCAAAAATAGTAGTTGTGAAAGATGCCGATAATTGCGGTCTTGCGGCTCTCATATGGCCATAAATTTTGCTAAAGCCCGTTATTAATAGCCCCTCCTAGACCTGACGGATGATGAGAGTGACTGTGTGTATTTCTCTGCGCAATAGTTCAAGTGCCTCTTTTGTCTTTTCCACACAGCAGAGTCGCCCAGCCCACCGCATTCTCCGACTGCGCCGGCGACGAACTGCCCACCGGATGGGAGCGTGCCTATGACCCCAAAGTTGGCATCTACTTCATCAACCACAATACCAGTACGAACGAAAAGGCAGCGACAACGCCGATAAAACCGGAATTTTGTTTAAGAAATATGTTTTATTTTTTGTCCGTTCTCTTTCAAATAGAAACCAACCACATGGAGGATCCCCGTGAAAAGTGGAAGACGATGCAGGAGGAAATGCTCAAGGACTACCTGCACACTGCTCAAGATGATCTCGATGTGCGTATTCTGATCTCGTTATTATGTTTAAATATGTTTAAAAGGCCCTTTTAACTTCGTGAAGAGAGGCTTTTTATCTAAAACTGCAAAACATAAAATTCGATGTTTTGAAAGCATATTTCTCTTGATTGATTGGTTCTTTATTAGCTGCAAATTTGTCTTTTGATCATCCGATTGATTGATGTATTTGGTTGATTGGTTGATTTTCGGATTGTTTATCTTGTTATATTTTCCCTAGGCAAAACGAGAGATTTACGGCGTCAAGGAGCAGCGTCTCCGGCTGGCGCAGGACGACTTCGATCAACTCAACCAGCGACTGGACCATTTCGGGGGATCGAAGCAGAGCCGTAAGTGGTAGCTGTGACAGACAGCGCATTACATGTCGCCCGCCTTGAAATTCATGTCTTTGTCTATGTGTTGTCGCTCTCTTGTACTGATCATTATGTTTTTCATTTTTTCCCGCTTCTCTCTGTCTGCAGTTTGCTCTAACACCTCAAACTATGCGCGCTACGATGTTGACTTGCTGAAAGCCGACGTTGCCCTTGCAAAGTCGCGGGTGACACGACTGCAGCGCGAGCTACGCCAGATCGACACGGAAGTCCGGCTGAAGCAGCGCGGCTTGCAATCTCTGACTCAGTAAGTGTTTCCGTGCCGATGGATGGAAAGATTCTTAGTATGAGTTCTTGGGTTTCCGTCACGTGACACACTGACGAGCTGAAACCATTAAGGCCGAACGCAGGCCGGTGAGCAGGCAAGCGGCAAGCCGACAAAGCTAGACAAGCAGACTGACAGAGACAGGCAGGCAGGCAGACAGACAGACAAACAGACAAACAGACAGACAGACAGACAGACAAACAGACAATTAAGATGAGCAGACACAGAGACAGATATTGAGACCGACTCACTATACGCTATAATTGACTATTTTGACCAGCTTTTTTCTTATGTCTGTCTGTATCCTTCTTCTAGAGTGGAGCAGCGCTTCCAGGAGACCCAAGGCGCGTACAGTATTGTAGAAGCTCAAGCTCTCCTGGCGGAACTTCAGCGGATACAGTATTCGCTCTCCTGTGGCGAGAAAGAAAAACAGGAGCTCATTCACTCGCTGGCGCAATTAAAGGACGACATCCTATCTAACCGCGATCAGCAGCAGCAGCAGCACCAGCACGGCTCATCGCCCGACAACTCCTATCTCTGTCTGCCGCAAGAACGCTTCTGCGCCGCCTCCCAGACCGACATCTCCGGTGATGTAAGCCTAATCCTCTTCTCCTCCACCTCCTTTGAATTTTTTGCATGTGTTGACGTTCTTGACGTTCCAATCAGATTAATCGCGAACTTGGGGGTTGCTCTTATCTGTCTGACTGTTTCACTCTTTTTGTCCTTCCTCTCTGTACAGTTGGGCTCCTCGTCGGGTGTCCGGATTGCCGATTTGGCGCGTCGCCGGCTGGAGTACGATGAGACCCGACAGGAAGTAAGCGATTTGCGCCATCGCTTGGCGCAAGTGCAGAATCAGATGGTCCCCGGCCAGGCAGACGCAGACTACGATAGGTTAGTACCGTATCTACGTTATTTTAATTTAATTTTAAAAATAATTATTTATTTTTGCCGTGTTTTTTGGTTTATTTACGTTCTCGCAGCTTTCGATTGATTGATCTGTTATCTCCTATTTATCGACGGACTGACGCTGCATTTGACTGATCACTCGATCAGTTGATTGGTTTATCAGCTGAATGTCTCTGTAACAGCAATAATAATATATAATAATAATATTTGATAATTAATTTTTATTGTGACTTTTCTTCTTTTGTTCGTTGACACAAGTGTCGCTTGATTGATCTCTTATCTCTTTGATTGATCGACCGTCTAGTTGATTGGTCAGTTGATTGGTGTATTGATTGAAATTTCACTTCTTAATTCGCCTTGTTGATT
>LRSR01008158.1:0-32102 GCA_001579985.1 Hypsibius dujardini
GTGTGCGCTGACCTACTTCAAAACTTCTCCAAAAATGTTATCCGCATGGCGCACCTGGTACATGTTGTTGAGTTGTTGAATTAAGACAAATCCCGAAGGATGAACAGATTTTGGCGNTGGAGGAATCACAAAACTAATCAGCAAGAAGTCTCATTCTCAATCGTCTACCCTCACCATTAAAACCCATTGAAGTGTGGCTATATATCATTGGCGCTTTCAGACTTAAGTAGCGCTGCGTCTTTCAAAATGTCAAATTTGACTATAATGACCTTTAACATCTCAGATAATACGACCGTGCTTAGCAATGCCACCATTGATGAGGAGAACCCTCCAACGTGGAGCGGTAACAACGGCTTATTCTATCTTGTCATCTGCATTTTGGCGACTCTAAGCAATGGCTTGACCCTGCTAATACTTCTCTGTGATAGACGACTTCGGACAAAACCCTTCAACGTCTACGTCATCAATCTCCTTTCGGCTAATTTGTTCAGCTCGCTGGTGCAATACCCTATGGCGGTGGTCACCGAACGTCTCGGCGGTCATTGGCACATGGGCAGATCCGCATGTTTTTTGTATCTGCATTGTTTAGTAGCAGTGTCGCAGGGCATGTTGAATACTCATGCTCTGATTGCTACAAACCGGGTGTGGGCCATTGTCCATCCCGTTTCCTACCGTTCACATCATTCCCTGCGATTCGCATTGTTCGCTTGTGGAACACTCTGGCTGTGGATCCATTTCTTTGGCATCCTCTTTCTCGCAGTAGTACCGATTGGGGTATATTTAGTCAACACTAAATTAGGGTCAGGCACAAATAGTACTCGGAATACTGTAAGATTAAGTTTGACGTCCAAACTTCGAAATCAGTATCGTTGCTAAACGATTATCGATAAAACGAAACAGATGACCGATCCCCGTCAGTTGATTTTTTATCAAAAAATCACGTTGATCCACTCACAATTTTCCGTCCACCGTTAGAATATTTAAGTTAGGGCTTGTTAAGTCTGTCTTATGTTATTAAGTTATGTCTTGAATCTTGAGTTATTAGAATGAACGGAATGAGTTAGAATGAATCGGAGGACCATATTTTTGGGACGAAAAGGCGGATGTCACTACAGTACAGTTAAGCTGGTGCCCTATTGGTTTAGTACAAATGAGAAAGGTTTAACGCGAAGAGCTTGTTCCAATGGGTCTTCTCTTTGGACGGATTTTGAGCATGAACTTCAGTATAAGAGAATCAGATGGATCAAAGTGTTAAAGGTAATCCTGGTCTGTTTTTTGTACTGATCTGCTGTTACTTTGTTACCTTTAGCTCGATTTGGACAAGGACGGCTGTCAATTCGATGCCATTGCTGATCTGGGCATTTTCAGCTGGCTGCCGCTAGCCAACGACTTCATCACACTGGTGATACCCTTTTGTATTGTGATGCTATCATTTCCGGTGATCGTTGTCCGGATGGTCAGACAGCTACGTGTGCGACAACGCCCTGGACCCCCAACCGCAATGGTGTTGCTTTTGAGTCAACAGAACGGGCAGGAGGTCAATCCGAATACGACTGCAGCGGCAACTGAGTCACAGGCCAGCCAACGACGAATGTTTGGTCGGTATTTCGTCCTCACGCTGCTGACGATGAGCGTGGCGATCTTCTACACTCCCATGATCAGTTTTGACCTGTTCGTGGACTTTGTCAGCAACTTCTCGCCTGATCATCCGTCCTACTACGAGTGGAGCATAATCCTCTACGCGTGCCAGTCTTTTTTCGATCCAATTCTCTTTATTCTTTCGCTGGAGCAGCTGCGTGGAAAGGTGATGCAGCTGCTGAAATGCCGCTGCTGCCATTCCGCCTGTGTTGGAACTTAAAATGCAGTTATTAATTAACCGTGACTCATTACGCTGCAATCGCCATTTTTTAATATATTTCATGATTTCAATTTTCATGGTACTGGTACCGCGTTCGTACTGCACACATGCTATGCTCCCTGGAGGAGGTTTGTTTTCTTGAAGGCTATGTGTTCACAACCCGGCCCAACGCGACGAGGATCTTTTTGCGCTACACAAAATGCCACAAATATAGAGTCTCATTCATTTGACTGCTTGATCTAAGTGTTATGTCGTTTTTTCTGGACAGGTTCTTCCGAAGAATGTCCTTCAGTAACCCCGTTTTTATAGGGACGCTTAAAACTAAAAAATGGTGAGTCGTACGGCTGGAGACGCGACAAGCTTGGAATGACCGGTGAAAGTGAAAGCAGTCAGCGAGAGAAATTAATTTCACAGAACTATCTGGCAAGAAAGTGGATGGTCCGAACACGGACTATCGGTCAACAAGGTCTGTCCCTCTGCTTTCCGCTTTGACTGGTAACTTCAGAAAATTCTAAAACTTTTATGACAAGCCTAAGCGAGCTGTTCGTATGGTCAATGCAAAGCGAACGATGTTTAATGATAGTAGACTGTGAGTCTACGTAAAGGGTGATAACAGCAAAATTTCGGCTGGAAAGTTGGCGGTGTAAACAGAAGACTGACGGTTAGTCTAGGCTAATGGTCAGTGCTTCTGGTTGACAGATGACTCATGTTACAATAAGGATTTATATAGACTTCTACATGGGGATTTTAATACAAAAACGCGAGAGAGCAATGCAGTACTCACGCTGCCATTCTCGAGACCGATCTTCGTCTCGGAGTTGCCGTCGATCGATGCATGAATGCAGATAAAAAACATGCAGATCGAGCAGAGCACAGACATACAGATAGGGAGAGAAGAAATAAAAGTACACAAAGAGTCGCTACTGATGACCCTCTGGTCAGTGCGGGCACTGATAACATCTACATGCGACACTCACCGCTACCACCGGCCATTCCACGCTTGTCGTGTCTTCTGCCGTTTGTTCTGTGCGGCTCACCATTTTTTAGTTTTAGCGTCCCTCAGAAAAATGGGGTTTTTGAAGGACGTCCCTCGAAAAAACGAGTCCCTAAAAACACGGTTACAAACGAGCGAGCCTGGCGCCTTCCTATCATTTGTTGGCTAGCAACGTCAGCAAGTGCCAGCTGATTTAATCGCAAATCCCCCATCAAGAATTTCGCACTGCAGACCGAACGAGATTATGTGCCTCCTGGGCTCAGGACTCTTCATATTAATTGGGATGAGCTATATATGATATATATATATATATGAGCCATATACTATAATTGTGCAGAGGTGGTCAACCTCTTCATTAATCCAGACCCATTCAGAATTATCCCCAGTACATGCGCAGCGTCTCCATTTAAACTAGAAACTGGTTGTCGACGAAATCTAACTCTAGAGGAGCACAACTAAGGATGGTGTAAAGTAAACAGTTTACCCTCAATGCGGAGGACGAACGTGGCTCAATGCGAAAGTAGGATAACTGTGAATATTCAACACGCAAAAACATAGGCAAGCCTGTAGACAAATAGCATGATTTGCATGTCACCTCTGACATATTTTCTAAAGAATTACAATATTATTCCAACTAGTAAAGAAGATAACTGTCTTAGAGGCGGGTCTTAGAGGTGACCGCTGAACAATGAACGTCACGCTCTTCAAATGAGATAATTCCGAGATAATAGGAAAAACAGTTCATTTGAAAGTGATTGCTGCACCAAAAGGAATACCAGCTACCATAGCTACCATAGCTTTAGCTTTAAAGCTAAAGCACCAAAGACAAATCACAAACTAGAATACGAACTGACATTCATATCGGGATACATTGGAGCATTCAAGAAGGGATGTGCTTGACGCCTTCTTGTTGTTTGTGGGCAAGCAGGGTCAACAGGTGCGAGCTGATTTCTTCGCAATCCACGTGTCAGTGCCACCAACAAGTCTACAGTTTAAACCAAACGGTAGATCATCCATCTCGATGACTCTCTTAATAGTAATTTGAGGTAGGCCATCTAAGTGTGTAGAGGTGGCCTGCCATTCTGGCCTCTCAGTCGATCCAGGCCTATTCTGTAGTATAAGGGCAATGTCTCCCTGTACCCTTAATACGGTTCGTAACTTCGTAAATCGTAACACCAAAATATAAGGAACGATATCTATTCAATGGACAGGAGGAACGAGGAACAGTCGCCTAGCCTAGCAGTCTCATGAACAAGAATTAGTTCTCATTGCCAAAATTGGGAGGGGCAGCTTTTACGCTCACAGGCTTGGACGTGAGAAAAACTTGAAAATTTTCTTCAGTATTCAGATCTTAGAATCCAGCCGTCGTGTTGGCCCTCGGATGGGAAAGAACGTTGATATACTCCAGGCTGCACTCATTCTTGCTGCTAATATCCACCACAACCACCAGGTAAGTCGCCAACAGACCCAGAACCTGCAAATTGAAATTCGAGTGTTATACAAACCCAAAAACTTACGAAAGAAGGCCACAACTGCGAGCAGGGTTGAGAAATGTTTTACCGTCAGTATAAAGTTTTTGTTGAGCACAAACAGATCCCACCCTGTCAGTCCAACCGGTATATCGCGCAGTCGTTGCAGCGTAACATTTACACTCTTTTCCATTCGCAGATTGGAATCCTGGCTGCCTTGCATGTGTAATATTTCGTATAATTCCGGAACGATCGATTGTGCCTGAAACGACAGTAAATCAATCAAATCATATCATATCATAAAAATGAGTAGGCTTTCACAGGCCTCCAATTGAGAAAGGGCGTATCGAGCGGAATAGAGGCCTGTACCTGGTCGTTTAGAAACGCTGATGCGGTGACCCGGGTCACGAGCATCCCCACCGCGCCTATTCCGTACATGATATAAGTCACTCGATCCGGTAAACCTTGTGTGACAAACAGGCCCAGGGGTGCCTCAATGACACTCTCACTGATAAAGTAACTGATTAGCGTGGTCACCACCACAATGTCTGATGCCAGGAAAATCAGCGAGGAAGGTGCCAACACCTCGTCCAGTTCATGCACCAGATGGGAGAGGTAATAGTGTTGCTTCAGGTGATCGTCCAAAGACTGGGTAAACTTTCCATCTCGATGATGCTTTAGAGAGAGGGTGAGTCGACGAAATCGTATCCCTAGGATGCCGCAACTGAGGGCGGTAATCCCCAGATGGGTGGCTCGTATGGCGATGGCTAGAGTCAGAATGATGATCATCCCACTGGAAAGCAACGCAGCCGGCACCTGAAGCCCGAAGAATGAGTCGGAGAGGCTGTAGATTGCGGTGACCTTTACGGTGAGGACGGTTGCGAATTGTCCAAGGATGTGGAATAAGAACGACCCCGTGAAATGACAACAAAGTTTGAGCAGAAGCTGGTCTGTTTTATCGAGGGACGAATCTGGTTGCGCGATGGCCGAGGTGATGCATTGAAGACGTTTGCTTCGAAGGGTAAAGATCACCATACCGAGGATGGTTGCTAGAACGAAGGAACTATGTGAGATGACGTGGATTTCGAGGACGGTAATGATGGGTTGATGGACGATGGCCTGGAGGAACATGAATGTCAGTTGCGCCAGGAAGAGAAGAAATATAAGGAGCACGGTGAGCAGGGTCAGGTATGCAAGGGGCCGAGTGCGTTTGTTGTAGTTGGGATAGGTACCGAAGGTACGCATGATGATGTGGAATACGCTATACGTAGTAGTAAGTATGGTGGGGTGATGCCCAGCTCCGTGGGAGCTAGGAGTGCTCGGTTGCTGCATTCTATTGTTGGCGAGTGGTGGGTCAGTTTTTGCGAGCTTTTCGATATGAGCCTGAGACAGCCAGTGTACCAACTTGGTCATTGAACAGAGTGAGGGTCACAACGATACCGACGCTGGAGGTGGAATGAAAAATTTGCCAGCAAATGTGAGGCGTCATCACTTATTATAGCTTTTTGGTTCTTAAACCCGAAGCATTTGATACCTTGCCCATGCACTAGTCTGTAAATAGACGCTGACAAGCATCGCCTTGTAGACACTCGGAAACCTATCCGTAATGCATATATACATGTACCTATTGCATTGGGGATTGCTACAGTCATTGGAAGGACCATAGAAAGGGTACATCTAGGGCTTTAATATTAAAATCCCTGTGGATCAGGGGCGGCAACGCAGACAAGCCCATGACATTATGTTTAGAGCGGATGCGGTACAACATAATAGCGAGAGTGCGGTCGTCAAGGTTTGCCATTAATCAAAAAAATGTTTCAAAACATTTTGATGAACGAGTTTGAACAAGTGATCGGCCGGAGCGGTTAAGTAAAATCGATCACAAGTTTGGGAAATTTGCTGATCACATTTGGCTGAGCGGTACGACAGCTGAGCCGTCAACGATCGAGAAAAGGCAACAGGCCAATCAGAAGTCTCTTTTTGCCTACTTCACTTTCGGCTTACGTTCTACGTTCATTCGACCACTGATACTTTTTTATACCCTTTTTTGACATACTTATTTTACACATTTTATTCATGACCACACTTTCGTTAGTATTGGTTACTGTTGGCGTAATGTATTCCAGTCCGTTACTACCGTAGCGATAGTTTCGATCATTTCCCCTTGCAATACTCATTTCTTTGTTTTATAAGGTTTTATAAAATTCTGCAGCTTGTACAGTACATTTAGCTCATACAGTATGAGGTACTTTGCGTTGTCTTTTCTAGGTGGTAGGCATTGTCGCTTAATTACGATATTTTAATGCCCAATTGAATATATGAAGTCCGTGAGCTCCTGGACGTGCTGTTCGTTCTATTCTACCAAATAAGCTTGCATCAGCCCACAGTTACGAGACGACGTAGTAAAACAAGGATATTCAAAGCTCGCTGATCTTGCAGCGATTATTTTGCTATTTCAAACCGCTAATGAGCACCTTTTGAAGCGCGGGCTGAGGACCAAGCAAATGAGGGTGTTCTTGCTACTGCTTACAGACTTGCTGGTTCGTGCAAAAAATAGGATGGGGGGGGGGTATCCAGATTTTGTAATTCGGAGTGGCTATTTTACCCCTCTTTCGAGGTCCAATAAAACCCCGGCTCTCTTATCCCTCCCTGAATACCCCGGCGATTTCACCCCTCCCAAGGGCTTAATAGAAGCCTGGATATTTTACCCTTCCCTCTCTGTATACATCATCGGAGGCCCAAATTGCGCCCCTGCTATGTCACTTTTCCCGTGTTGTTCGTCCGTCCGTTGTCCATCCGTCCGTTTTCCGACCGACCGTACGGACGTGCGCACGGATGGACAACGGATGGACTGAAGGACGGACGGGCAACGGACAGACTGACGGACGAACGGACAACGGACTGACGAACGGACGGACACCGGACGGATGGAAAAAGGATGGGCGACAGAGGGGTAAAATATCCATGCTTCTATTGGAACCTTGGGAGGGGTAAAATAGCCGGGACGCTGTTGAGGGATAAAGTAGGTGTAGCCTTGTAATCCTTAAAATTGGCAAGGGAGGATTATTACCATACGTTTACCTTTTCGATTCTCACAGAGAGGAGAAGTGTGCCTTAATTCCCCACTGTTTCGAATCCTTATCGGGGGTTCCCCCAATTTCATTTTCGGCAGCTTTACTTGTCAGACAGACGACGACATTAGAAAGCAAGGGAGTTGATTGATCTTCTTGTGAGCGTTCAAAACTGTTTCGCTTATTCAACGTTTGAAGCTGCTATGCGTGGTAGACCGGCTATTCGGTTCATGCCTTCGGAGAGGTTGTCTCAATAATGCTACGTTAGTAGCCCGTGTCAGATGCCAAACCAAAAAATGTCAGATCGTCTGCTCTGGCAAGTTAGACGATTCTTGCCAGACCACACCCCAAAATAACACTGATCTGGAGGGTCCTTCTGACATTGTTAAAAAGATGTTGATAGTCGTTCTGGCAAAGGGGGCGGAGTTTACCCATTTTTAGTGGCTTTTTGGTGATCTGACACGGACTATGAACGTTGCAAAACTCATTAAACCGTTAAACTTGGCTAGCCAACCTCGACGGACTGCGAGATGTCTGTTGCAGCTTGCATATTTGGAAGTAAGCGAACAGGCATCGGCCCATCAATGTATAGGGTATATTTAGCGTGTCACGCAAGGTTAAATATAAACAGCAACTGTTCCCGCCTCCCTCACACATGTGAGCTCTGCAAATGCATACTGTTGAACTCAGTATTTCGATGTCAAGTGGTTAATTCGAAGTCCAAGGTACGTTTTCGCGCATAAAACTCGTGCTGTCTCTCTCCGCGCTATGGGCCATGGGGTGTATAATGTCAGCACTTACTTCGATAAGACCATCTCAAAACGACGGCCATGAAACCGACCGACTGAGATTAAAGCACTCAGCTGCTACCTTATTTCACAACGACAAATGCGTTTTGAACACCGGTGTTTCTTGATCCTACGTAGCAGATATTTAGCAATTGCGCTGCATCATGGGATGCTTCTTGAACAATCTGGCTGGCCATAATGCTCAACTGACTGACGAGTGCTACCTTGACGGCAGACACAACGAGGTGGGAGAAGTGCAGGTGTACTCGAAAAGTGCCAAAGCGCTTGCCGGTCTTGCCGTTCATCATGGGGTAGTCGTGACCGTCGGCCCGAACGACTACCGGGTCTTCGAGGTCGGACCAGGGAAGGAGTTCTATAAGACAGCCGCACTACAGAGTGTGTACCCGTGTCTGGCGTTGGGGCGCCATGCTCTTAAGGATGTGTATCAGGCAGCTCAACGAGCATGGGACGAGCAGGCGTACTGTAAGCACTTAAACAACTGCAACCATTTCTGCGAACGAATTGCAGCCAGTTTGGATCGAACCATCGAGATCTGGTGGAGCTGCGCATGCAACGCCGAGACGACGCTCATCTTAAATGGTGTTGGATTATTTGTTTTCGGGCCGGCTTTCGTACCTCTTCGAGTCGGCTGGTGGCTGCTCGAAAAGATCTATTCAGTGATGCGAAACACTCTGATGGTTTGCACATCATGACGAATATTGCGATATATCTGGCCGGTTTGTCGTTTGATACGCAAACATAGTTCCGGATGAATTATGTCGTACCAGTCAGTGTGGGAAGGCAGAGTACAAAACCGTTTGTATGAGCGACGGATGCCTTATTTTACTGGAACAAACAGGGCAATTGTGGCTTAATGAAGCGTCATTTGCTGGAAGCATCAGCGACGTATACAAAATCACGGTCCCGGGAAGGGCTTAGGCTACAAGTGCCCCTCCCCAACCCCTTTCCCCTTTTTGACTATACTTGGTTTTACGAGTGCTAACCAATGCCCCGTTAACTGATTATAACACACTTGATAATTTTGGAAAGCTGATCTGTTGCTCAATCTCCAGGTATAAAACCCCGACGTTTGGGCATCGGTCATGTAACTGCTCTGACCAAAATTCAAGAGTTGAAGTAAAAGGGGGCGTTTTATTTTTTCGCTTAACATCCGTGCAGACATAGTCCAATATTTACGGTTTAAATTTTTGTTTGAGAAGGAAACTTAAATAATTCTAAACAAAAATCTCCAATTTATCAAGTTTATCAACGATCAACATCAAAAAAGACGAAAGTGGGGGGGGGGACTTGTAGTCTAAGCCCGAGGGGAGCGGCATTGTTAGTCCCAAGTTATGTTTTAAAGAAATGTTGCAATGTAAACCTTGAAGGACCAGGGCAAACTACCAAATGATTCAATGACCGATTTTGGTAACACACAATGAATAGTTTACTGATTCTTCTGTCAGATTGCCTGATCATTAAGAGCTAGGATTATAGCCCTAATCATGTGAATATGTTTAATTGCGGTAAAAAAAAATTTGCCCCCCCCCTTTTGCAAAACTCCAAAAGGTGAGCAGTTTGCATCTCACCTCTCTTATCACTCATCATATGATCCCGCGACATTTTAGGGTTTTTACAACAAGAATCTTGCCCCTAGTTGGTGGTACGAGGTGATGACCAGAAAATTTACCAACCCCCTCAAGATGACCTCAATCCGAAACTGTGTGCTACATAAACTCTCCAGGTTTCAAGCAAGTGAGGGAAACGCACACAAAAATCCTATAAGCATCGAAGCCAAAGCCATTACGTTCACATTTTACTGAAGCAATGTCAGATTCGCATCGAATCCCAGAGCTGGCAGAAGAGAGGCTGAATCGGTCAATGCCAGTTGCTGGGCACTGCATCCGTTTTTTGAGCTGATCTCCACCACCACCACCAGATAGGTTGCAATAAGACCCGTGACCTGAAAAATCCAACGAACCCGAATTGGCATTGCTGTAGTACTACAGCTGTGCCGAGGTTTTGTGGGTCACTGTTTGGGTTTTTGTAAGCCGTGTGGGACATTCGACTTCATATTTTTTTCCAAGGCGCGGTTAACCGGTTTATTGAAAACAACAATTGTGCCACAGAGTACCAAATATCACCAGTTCCTCATTTACAAATATTGATACAATAATAACTTAAATAATATTTGGAATAGTGCCAGGGTCCAATTTTAAAATTTTGAAATTTTAATTTGTCCCATACGGCATGCCAAAACCCAAACAACGACCCACAAAGCACCCTCAGCACAGCTGTAACAACTCTTCATGTAGGAATTAATCCACGACTGCCATTCTCACCGTTAGGATGAAGGTCCTGTTCATTACAATTAGGTTCCAAGCAGTCAACGCGACCGGAAGAGCACACAGGCGTTGCAAACACATTTGAATGTTTCTTTTCAGAGTTTTATCGAGAGCGGTATCTTGCAATGACGCAAAGAGAATCGGGACGCACGAATGAGCCTATAAATATCCAAAAAATCATACAATACCGATGTTCACACCAAAATTGTTTCCCCTAATGTCTCTCTCAGAATGTACTAAACTTTTCGTTTATAAAATTTATTGAAACGTTAAAGTTCGTTAGTCGTTAAATGAAATTGCAACGAGAAATATGAGGTTGGGGCCCTGGAATGAGCCACCCTGAAATCACAACTTCCAGAAAGTTTTTGACTATAAACAAGGTCTTAAATGTCAGAGAATAATCGATAATCCTGGTGGAGCGCTTATCAGATGTAAAGAAAAGTTATGGGAACTTAATAAAAAACGAAATAAAAAGCTTCATTGGACGGTTGGAAAAAGCTCACTATAGAGGTCGCTAAATACGCCGTGGCTCCTCAGTTTTCGATGAATTTATCACCCGAGTGCTCCATGCCACCCGGTGGCCCATTCAAATTTACGGGAAAGTCAAGTGACCAATTCCAGAACCCCTACCTCATACCTGGTGGTTCAAAACGACGGCAAAGGTAACCCGGGTAGCCAGCACGGCAAACGTGCCGACTGCATAGCTAACATAGATAAACATGTCTGCGGCATTCTGCGTGATGTATAGTCCGAGGGAGGCCTCCATCTGACTGGCGCTGATGTAAAAGCTAATCAATGACGTCACCACCACCAGATCCGACGCGGTGAAGATAAACAACGTCGGCGAGAAGATCGCGTCGAACTGTCGCACCAATTCCGACAGAAAATAGTGTCGATTGAGGAGACTACTCAAGGACAGACTACTGTTAATTGTCTTGCCGGTTTGAGAGACTTTCATGTCGGCTGTCAGTCTGCGGAATTGCAATCCCAGGGCGCCACATGTGACAATCACGAAGCACAGATGAACGCATCGGAACAGAATTCCCAGATACGTGATGATCATCATGGGCAACGACACCACCACAGCTGGGACAGCCAGCCCGAACAGGGAATCTTGCAACTGACGGAGCAGGACCAATTTAACGATCATACCCATAGGGAACACGACCACAAGCAGGTTGCCTGGAATAATTGATGGCATTAAATGATTGTGCAAAGCTGTATGAAATAAAGTTCATAATTTTAATCAACGAATTGTTAAACTGTTACTGTAAAAGCAGGTGGGATGAAATAAAACTTTGCCTTTGTTCTCGCTTGATTTGCATGAAGGAGAGAGGGAGAAGTTCTCTGACAGAGATTCAGAGCGCTCTACATGCGTATGACGCCGCACGTGATCTATATGATCACACATTCTGCGAAGGAAGTCAACTACCTATTCACTACTACAGGGTTTACCAGGAACATTAACTCAACTTTGAGGGGTTACGGTAGGAACCGCGTGTACTGGTTGCAAGGTTCACAATTAACAAAAGTGTGCTAGATAAAGTTCAGGTCATGTTGAAAACCAACAGATTATGAAACATTTTGATGGGGGAAGAGCTTCTGGGATTTGTCAAATGAAAACGTCATTTTTAACTATTGCGTAGATTGATTGTTGATGTTTGGCGTTGACGTTTTGCCATCTCACAAGCCGAGAACGCAAAGCCAACCCACCAAGCAAGCAAAAGTAGAAATAAGAGCTTGCTTCTTTTGGTCAAAGCCGGAAGTGAACGGGAGAGTCGTCGCATCAAGTGATTTCAAAATTCATACGGGACAATTAACTGGTTGGGCGGCAAATATTTTTTTAAAACGCCGGTGATTCCGTGAAGAAGCGAAGACACATAATTTAGTAAAACCCTTAGAGACACATCATTAAAAAGAACGGTCAGATTCTGGCCTAACTTGGCGGGCTAAAAATTGCCAACTTTACAAAAAAAAGCACTGAGGCTAACAATTTTAATTGAACTTTTCCAAAGTAAAATTTGTATGAAAGTCAACTCACCTAGACATCTGCATTTAAAAGAATTTAAGGGTTTTCAGCAACGGTAAAATTTAGAGACCCATTTAAAATTGAGTAATTGTTCGTGGTGGACCCGGTATGTGGTCTAACGTGCGCGTGCAGTTAGCGGCCAGGTTGTAAAAACAGCTTGTAAGATTTTGCTGCGATCAGCAAAATATTTCAAGCTGTTCAACATTTTGGCAAAAATTTGAACTCTCTGCTGTGTCTCACGGATTTTACCAACTTTTGCCGATTAAACCTTTCGAAAAGTGAAGTATTTATAAAAAATCTTTATTTAAAAATTATTTGAGCCTTCGTTTTCCGGTTCATGATCTCCAAATCCCATCGTCCGAAGGTAAAAGTTGTTAAAATCGTCAAAAGTGACGAGTCACTTTTCAGATACCATGAACTTGTCATCTTAGACTATGTACCACGTTATAAGCACACAGAACCCTTTAAATTGCAATCAGCCAAGTCTTCCCCTCTCCCCTTAAAACTGTTTTTAGTCTCGGTGTATTAAAGATGATCAGAGTTCCAACCCTTTCTTAAAAATATTACATTAACTATGCATGGCTACAATCTGAGTGCTGAGCTGATTGAATGCTGCTTGAAAATACGTAGTTGGTTCATCTCTCCAATTGGCTTGGTGAAAATATTATAAATCTCATCAAATTCAAACTACTCAAATATAAAACACATTTCGTGACCAATCCAATTGACATCGCTAATTTAATAATCAAATGGACGTTTATTTTGTTGGCTAGGTAGATCGATGTCTCTAACCTGGATAGAGCCAGCTAAAGCGAACAATCCAACGAAGGGTATTCCAATCGAGGTCGTTGGACCAGGAGCAGGTCTTCACAACACCAGCGATGACGGTGGGCAATTTCCGGCTACGAAATGCGAAGATCAAGATGCCTAACGCCATGGTGATGGCGAACTGTGATCGCGAAAGGAAGTGGATCTGAAGGATTGTTTTGGTGTGGAGGTTGGTGGTGGCCTTGACGTACATATAGGTCAGCTGGGCATTAAACAGCAAGACCATGAAAATGGCGGCGAAGAGGCGCGAGGAATAGCAGCACCGAGAACGGAATTTTTGCTGGCAGACAGTATCATCTTTTTGAGGTACTGCTCCGAAGCCTCGCATCAGCCATAGGAATCGTCGGTAGGTTCGACACAGATCTGTTTGCCGACTGTCGTTGATATCGACTGGACTACGGTCCAACAGCAGGCTCATTTGAAGTACCGTAGGCGAATCGTTGTCCTCGCTATCATCTAAACACGAATCAGACTTCATCACCAGTGATGTCTCCTGAACTCTCATTGCTGTCAATTTATATACGATTTTGTGCAGAAATAATTTTGTAAGCTAAGAGAAGAATTACACATAAATGAAAAGCATGCGAGGGATGAACTTGAGATATAATCGAGTTGACGCGTTCGGTGATACCTAAACGCTGAGCAATGTAGTATGAAAGTGGTGGTAGGGAAGGCCATCGGGACTTCGGATGCGTCAAACTTTAAGGACGTCGAGCATCATCTCATGATTGGGCAGATGTCTGAGGATATTGCTTACTGCTATTGCGTAGAAAGCAATCAAAAGCTAATCCTGGAAGAGAACACGAGGGAGCTTTCGTTGAAACTTCAAGTTGATCGATAAAACTGACGTTGGACCGTTTGTTTGTCTGTCAAGCAGACAAGCATCTCTTTGATCAAATTCCGTGATCACATACGGTACATATAAACAGCCTTTGGGCCGTCAGACTCTTGCACATGGACCTATATGCACGTACCCTGGTAATGCCTTGATGATGAGTATTTGTCGTACGAAAACTCTGCTGGGATAGTTGGACGGCAGCAATTTGTGGAATCCCACACAATTTCCGCTCATCGCGCATTTGATACCTTTACGCAAGTCATTTGACCTGATGGGATCAGACCAAACTCAAGATACATACTAGCACTTTCGGACATTGCAAAGATCCTCCTCAGCCTAAACAATTTAAAGGACTGATCCTGCAAGGTATTTTGTTTTTTATCACTGCCTGCTGTTTGAGAATATTTTAAGCTTAAATTTTTTCCGACAAAACTATGATCATACCGGCGACGCCTCCCATGTCCAGAGGGACCAGTACCAACCTCCATCGCAAAGCAGACGAATCTTCTGCGGTTCTAAAGATGACCGGCCAAGGTGAAAATCGCGTTGACTGCCCTCAAACCCGACAGAAGCATCTGAGTCGGTCGTATGCCTGGTTCATGTGGTTCTTGCGAGGATTTGGAGCTGTCCCTCAAAAAGATCACCGCCGACGGAGCTTCGGCTTCCGATGCTTTTATATTGCAAGGCTCTTCGTTGTGCTCACGCTCATCTTGCTGTTCAACGCCCAACTGACCTTTCTGTTCGTTCAAGCGACCGCGAAACTCCAAACCACAACCGTCGTGAAGCTGCACTTTTTTTCGCGATCACAGTTCCTGATGAATATTGCCCTGGGAATAGTCATCTTCTCCAGACGGAGTCGAAAGCTTCCAGCGGTCCTGTCGGCCATCGTGAAGGCCTGTGTGTGGGCATATGACGAGGACTGGCGTATCTTCCGTTGGTTCATCCGCTACTGTTGGTTTCAGCTGTTGTTTCTCTTCGGTGCTCTTTTTCCGGTCGGGGTAGTCTTGAAATTCCTCACCGGCCGACATTTGCGGGAGAATCTCCTGGGGACATCTTTGCCGGCGGAAGTGACCTCGGTGGCAATGATCACCATCCAGACACTTGGAATCGCTTTCCGCATTGCCCATTTAAGGTGAGAGAAAAGGACAGGTCCAATGAGATATTTTTTAAAAATCAGATGTGAATGTGATCAGATGTAACGTCTATGTAAGTTCTTTGGGATTTTATTACTACCCTTCTAACTCGGGGCATTATTCAAATGCCGAATTCAAAATCACTTCAAACTAGATCTATACTTTCATGAGGTATATCAAGATGCTTTTCGCCGGTAAAGTCGGTCAAAGTTTTTTTTGGTGATATAATAAAACGGGAAAAACACAGGAAATTCCATTATCACTGTAAAACTGGAGGCTTTTAAAATTAATTTAAAACAATTGTTTTGACACTGTTCCATGCCAAATTCAATTTCAAGTAGATTAGCATGACTCAAATATTTTTCGAAAGTCGAGGGCTGGTATCTTTCAAAAAAGACCGATAATTCCAGCGAAACTGTCCAGTTTTTGTCCTTACCTCAGATTTAATTAAACATTGGATAGTGTCTAAAAGATGTTTAATGTAATTCTAGAATCACTATTTTTACAGTGAAAGTGAAGGAATATGAAATCTCCAGCGTTTTCCCAACTTTAAAATATCACAAAAATGACTTTACGGCCGAAATAAATTTTATTTTCATCCCAGCAATAGGTCTAAATACACAAAATATTTCGTAGTGATTATGAATTCGGCAAAAGGTATATGTAATATCACTACAGTATTTGCTTGTCAGTTTCGAATATCAGTAAACTGCAACTAATATTGCTTTATTAATATGACTAGGGCAATTCAAAAGCTTATAATCAATATAAAGCTTTCATAATGCATATAATTACGTTTTAGTTTCAAACTGCGTTTTGACAAAAAGAATCAAGTAATTTGATTTTCATTTTTATATTCTTCAGCCTGGTGGTCATCACCTGCGGGGCTCTGGGCTTGCAGTTCCGAAGACTAAACGCGGATTTAAAGGTCTCCCGAAGTGGCAAAACGACAGCTGATCGTACTATGAGCGGGCTGCTTGTGAGACATTATCAGCTATCCGAATTGGTTGGACAGTTCGACGCTATTTTTTCCCCTTCGCTGTTGCTCTTCACCGCGGCGGATCTGGTTGTGGTGACGTGCTTGATTAGTAGCTTGATCAGCTCCGGTCAGATGGAGGCGGCCATGGGACTCTACATCACTCAGACGTCCACCGACATAATTGTCTATACGACATACACATTTGGCGCGATACTCGTGCTGATTAGCCGAGTCGTTGTGGCGGCCTACTTGAATCATCAGGTAAAAAATCATCCGAATATTTTGCTATCTACTCATATACCACTGTAACAGGGATTGTGGGGTCTGGATGATGAATTAGATCATTTTACTTGTGTACAATCAGAACACAACAACCTTCTGAACTGAGTCCTCAAACAGGAAGCATGAGAGATGGAAAGCAACCGTTTGGTAGGAAGTTTAACGGTGATCAAGACGATGAATTGAGCCTTAAAATTAGAACTCGCCATATTACAATTTGTGCAAGCTTGAGGGGTTATCAAGATTGACGGCCCCATAATATACCAACACTCATCAAGATGAGTAGGGTGGTCCAATAGTCGAGCTTAATAACAGTTTTTGCAAATTGTTTTATTAAGGGAAAAATACTGAGCAAGAGCGGTTTGTTTCAGTGTCACGCGAACAAATAACAAAATGCCATACTGTGCTGGCCACGCATTATTTCCAACGGGGTCCATAAAAAAAATTCACAAGACCGCAATGAGGTTTAGCACCTATTTAAGAGGACATATTTTGCAGCCAACAGAACTTAGGATAAACTGGCATTTCAATTTTTTCATTAGTGTGTGCACGTTCAGCGCGGGAGCATGGCAAAATTTGGCTCCAAAGCATTGCCCAACCCGGTGTGCTCTATGTGACACTCCAAAAAAAGTAAAAATTTCTACAAAATTTCTAAACAGGTCCCAAGAAGGGGTCCAAATTAGGTCCAACGCGGTCGAAAAGAGGTCGCTAAATGCCAAAAAAGGTCCATGTTCCGCAGTGGCGGATTTACCGTCGGGCCAACCGAGCCGTTGCCCCCCCCCCCGCGTCCAAAATTACTTTTCCCCCTCGCGGACCGAGAGAAGGGGAAATTAGGCTTTTTACATGTTAAAGCTTGCCACCCCCTCCAGCAGACTTACCATACCCTAGGGCCCGATCTCAATCCCTCACTGATATTCCGCAATTAAAGAATATTTCTACAGGCAATTGCTTGCGTCCCGGAACTCTACAAGGCACTGCAGGGGCCGGACACTGATAAAGAACTAAAGGGTAGCATCAAGGTGACTTTGCAGCGACTACGGGATCTGCCGGTTGCGCTGTCGTGCTGGGGACTAATCATAATGAATAAAAACTTCATTCTAACTGTAAGCAATTGACCTAGGGCGCTGCGGACAATTTGACATGGCGTGTCTTTCAATACAACTGCCACATGCTAATATTGGTTTTCCATGTGGTGATAGATTACTGGACTCTTGGCGTCATACCTGGTGGTAGTAATCGAAATCAGCTCCAAAAACGGAGCATGCATCTCACCGGTCGGGGAACTGCGGTCTATGATGTCGGCAACAACAGCCAACGCGACAATTTTGACCTTAGAATAACTTCAAGAATTTTATCATTCAGCAAATTTACGGATTATGACCCAGTAATCCGCAGATATTTCTCATTTAGTTGTCTATGATATTTGTAGCGGATCCAGTGGCACTCTTCCACTCACTACATTGCATTTCAATAATCAGGTAAACTCCTTTCATTTAAATAGCTCATCAAGGGAGTACGTAACGAATCAAAAATAAAACCGTAACATGCAATTTCTTGAATGCCAATCGCAGTTTGCCAACCCCGAACAGAGATCTTGATTTTTTCGATAGTAAAAACCGATGCTGGTGTGGGTGTACAAACCTTCAAGAAAACGATATTGATAGCTGTTTTATTGGCGCCCCGACATTTGGTACTTCGGCGTTTGGTATCCCGACAAATGGTTCTGAACAAATGGTATCGATCCATCGGATGACATTTGCTATACCGACATAACGCACGTCGCCATTTAGAAACTAGTGACATTTGGTTTTAATGAAGATGTGGCATGTCGACACATGGTATGCTGTCGCGGGTATTTTCATGACTGGACTGGTAGACTTCAATCGTCCTCCACGTAGTCATTGCTCACCGCTCATGTACTCCGGTGTGTTTACTTGTTGTGTGTTGGTGTGTTATTGGAAGCACAGCCGAACCGGAAGTGTTCGGCTGGTTGATTGTTATCGGCGCGAGCCTGTGTGCCGCGACCGGTTCGTTACTTGATAGACTCGTGCTGTGCGTGTGTTTTGACAGACAGTCTAGCTCTTCATTATTCTACAGTAGTCTTTGGGTCTTCATCGCTTCCTTTCCCTTTTTCCCTTCGGAGCTCCCGCTCCTCATCGTTTGTTCTTTCCATCTATGTAGTGCCAACTGTCTCCGATTAATACGAAACCTCCACTTCCGGTCTCTTCCCTACGTTGGCCTTCGGGCAGTAGAAAGTAGAGGCGACAATGCTGATGAAATCGAAGTAAAACAAGACAGGCAACGCAAGAGGTGATAACTTAACTTACCGGCAATCCAGCAACTTTCGCATTCAGAGATATGCAGTCGACTGAATCATTGGCTGTTAGCTTAACATCAGAGTTGGCTTTTCTCGCGCGCTTCAGGCAATTTTTTCAACAGATATAATAAAGATGGCGTTCCTTATTAGTAAGGTATTAACAGTCTAATAGGACCGTCGGAATTAAACCCCTTCCAGGAGTTCTTCTCGGAGATGTGATCATGCGGAACGATCGTCGGACATCACATTAACGTATAGATAGATAGCCGCCGGTCGTAGACGCATGTAGCCGATAAAAATAAACCATAAGCGGGCGGACAACTAACATATTACATGATTGTGGACGAACGGTCCATCAGCAGACGGACAGTCGGGCTGGGCCTTCCGTCTGTCAGTTTTTTCGCTATCCCTCCGCAGCGGTTCCGTGTGTTCATCTGTGCGTCCACAGTCCGGTTTTCTTCAACTTGCCGTTCTTCGTCTTTACGTTCGCCCATCTGTTCCACGGTCCGTTCCTTAACAGCCCCAGGGTATGTCTGAAACCGTTATTTTGAGCGAACCGTTTGTTTGGGAATTGTCTTCGAAAAATGGGTTTGTTTTGGAGACTGAAAACTTGTTTACCCGTTACTCTTGTTTACGCCCTTGTTACCTTATGTCCGATCTTGTGACAGCTTACGTCCAAAGTCTATAAAGCGTGTGTCATAACTAGCCACTAGATTTCTGTATACTGTAAGCCTTGTGTCATCCCTAACCAAGTTTTAAGGACAAACAGGTTTACGTATATAGTAATTATAAACGTGTATGCTCGCCGTTCTCTACGAATACTATAGTAAATTGATAGTTGAAATCTGTCTGTATGCCAGCCATCGTATAAAAATTGGACTCGTAGTCTTACTACCTTGTGACCGTCTTGAAGATCTTGCACTGAAACACGTAACAGTTTCAAAAAACTATGATAGCCGTCCGGGGTGTTCGCATGTTGTTAATTTAAATCACATCAGTAGACATTTTAACAGAACATGGACTCTATTCGCAATATTTCATCTCTTTCCCTTGACCTCTATAACAACACTCATCGTTCACTCTACAACAACCCACACACCGGCGAAATCCAACCTTGGTTTAATCATTCCCGTCAATCGCATGGCTATGGCAACCTTAAATCGCATACCCACGCTTTTTACAATGACCCTAATTCAACAAATAGTAAGGATTCACAACCGCGGATCAACGGGACTCGTCGTTCGCATTGGCATCGTAACCATTCACGATCAGCCGCCCATGCGAATAGTTCAGATTTCTCACTATATGGCAGTTGCATGTGGCCACAAGAAACGGCACCATCTGACAGTTCAAGCATAGACATTTCAGCCAGAACCATTTATGCAGAATGGGTCGTTCATCCTATTCTTCTACTTACCTGCATTGTGGGCAACAGTTTGACGATCGCTGTTCTGATCAAGGATGAAAAGAAGACCTCCATGCATGTCTATTTGGCCTGCTTGGCCGTATCGGATGTCCTCCTGCTGTAAGTCTCTGACAAGGCTAACAAGGCCATGGCTTATTTATTTTTGGAAATATCAAAACACATTTAAGGAGGCATTTGTTAGCATTTCGTATTACTTTAATAGCTTTAGTAAAACCCTGGGTGTTTAGGCTTTCTTCATTTTCATTAAGATATTGACATAATAATTAGAGTTTTCACTGGCGGCTTATTAAATTAAAATATTAGACTTGATGGGTCTAGCTTGCATGAACGGGTGTGCTAAAAGCACAATAATCGGGTAACACGACTGCAACTCCGCACGCATTAATTAATGCAAATATGGGTCTAAATTAATGATTTAAAAGATGACCATCTAACAACCGGGTTCGCAGTCAACACCCGCACGAATCACTCAGCTCCCCAGCGGACAGGCGGACATTTCCGGGCCCCCAGCCATTATGAAATGACATTGCTTATAGCACGGGCTCACAGCCAAATTTCTATACTGAATTTAGTTAACGATCAAAGGCATTTCTTTGGGGAAAACATACACTTCCTAAATTTATTTATCTAATAATACTCGCCTAACACTGGGTAAGATACAAAAAAGGTGAGTCACCATAACTATAATTATAATTATAGTTAGCATAATATAGGATCCTATGTAATATGGGCAAACGAAGGATTAACATTAAAAACCATACATTCATTTTTTCATATTTTTTTAACCCCATATACATTGAAAGTCATATATAATTTTTTTTACCTGTACATTCCCATCTCAAAGGAATCTGCCTCGATTCTAAAATGAGAGACTATTTTTTTGTACAGATGAACTTCACTGGATGTATGTATTTTCAGCCTCCTTGCCCTGCAGCCATATATTATTGGAGTACAGCCCAAAATTCTGGAAACCGATGCTAACTTTCGGCAGGTCTCTGTTAACTTTCGTGGCATCAATTACTGGGGGCGAGAAGCATGCGTGCAGTTTTCTGATTGGTAGGATCGTCCATGAAACTCAGAATTAGTAATTGATCACCCGATTAACTGATGAAATAGACCGAATTGGATTTCCAGGAGTCTGATTGTGTTTTCGTGCGAACGTCTGCTTGCCACCGCTTTCCCAATCAAGTTCCGCGGGAAGGCGACCGTCCTTCGTGCCATAATCCTTGAGAGCGTTCTCATGATCTTGTCAATGGTTTACCCTGTGGAAAGAGCCGTCGTACACTACTACTTTCTGGCCCGTGACAACAGCAACATTACGATTACGGATCCGCCATCGTATCGGATAGTGCTTATGCAACATATTGTTAGCTATTTCATCCAGTTTGATAAAGACCCGTACTCATTTGTTGCTCTTTCCTTTCAGGTGTTGTCATGTTGTTTGTAAAGGAGATCGGCGGCGCACCTCCCAGCCAGTCAGACATCACCAGCAAAATATCTGACTTCTGCAAACACCGAGCGAACGGCGTGAAGACAAAGTCCAATGTCACTGCAGTTTCTGCTGATGAAGAAAATGTCTACGCACAGCCGAGTCCGTCCAAGCGGCTACGTGTACGTGAGCAGCGCGCCTCAACACCTTTAGCCTCATTGACCAACAACTCTGGATTTCAAGCCATCCATTACCCGAACCAACCAAGCCATCTGGAGAACGCGGAGGTAGCGGCAGCGTCAACTTCCAGTTCCATGAACTTCGGCTCTCCCCTCAGCAGCGTCTTGGATGTTCTGAATAATTAAGTCATTACCCTCAAATGATGTTAGTTAGCTAGTGATACTATGATTATGAGAGGTAGCTGCCCTTACTTAAGCGGATATGTTTTGCATTATTTTGCCGCTATTTTATACGTAATTACTGAAATTTTTCATTACCATAGATATCAAACCAGTACAAATTTTGGCCAGACCTGAGTTGTACTTCGACAGATACCACAAACACTTGTGTAATACTATACATTGTAAATTGTAATGCCATGGTGGACTGTTGACGTTGTGAAAGGAAATGGTATCAATACGTTTGAACCAATAGCAGAAAAACATGTTTACGGTCATGTGACTTGGTTCAACGGAAAAGCGGCGGTAGAATTGCGGGAGTAGAAAAGCAACGAAATTGCGGGGCCGGGAACATGCTGGCAATAATGCGGGCAACTATTGTTCTCTGCGCTGGGAGAGCCCTGGTATAGCGCCTGGACAACTCCCGTCGCTTTGCTAGTAGCTTCCCCAGCACATTTTTACTCGTACACTGTACCGCAAACCGCCGGTTTCCCTAGCCGGTAAAAAGTACTGACAGACGGGAAACCGCCGGTTTGCGGGACACAATTTCGCACTGGGGAGGCTCTGCCACCTCCGCTCATGCAGTGGCATAAAACACAGAATAGAGCTGACGTAAGTTTAGATCTTTAGATACATTAGTTTAGGTATCTCACTGATTTATAATTATAATTAAAACCCATTCTAGTTTGGATAATTAATTATTTAAATATGCCAACGTTTTGTTAACGCAAGTTGAATCTGATCTTATAGCAGTATTTAATGTCAACGCTCCTTGAAAAGAGCTGAATGTAAAGTCTCGCCGCCAAACACCGTACAATCAACAAGTCAAATAAATTGAAAGTTTGCGCCATAATTTATGCATTTAATAATTCCATAGTACGCGATATATTGACGATTGAAACAATCGACCATGATCCTGCATAATAAATACCTTAAACAATTCAAAACCGCGTTGTAACTTGTAACTCCAAAACATAAGATTTCGAGAACTTGCGCGCGGTTTATCGCATTCTCTCTCGGTCCTCTTAGGCGTAATGCAATATTGACTGCACATAGATCTGTACAGTCAACGACAAGATTGAGTCCGGGAGATGGGGAAAAGGGGCGGAGCAGGGGTGATTTTCATACAATCGAACAATCAACCTCTTGATCTGCAGCAGTTGTTGTAAAGGATGAAAGCTATGTACAAAATGGATGAAAATTTAAAATTTCATGACATCACCGAGCTGAAGAAACATCAAAAACAAAAAGCAACACCGGTTGATTGCTCGATTGTTTGCCCTCTGCCAATTTTGTTTCCGGTGTCGCTTTTTGTTTTTGATGTTTCTTCAGCTCGGTGATGTCATAAAATTTTTAATTCTCATCCATTTCGTACATAGCTTTCATCCTTTTATATAAACTAGACAATAAATTCTTTGTTTGAAAATGGAACAAACTGCTGCAGATCGAGTGGTTGATTGTTCGATTGTATGAAAATCACCCCTGCTCCGCCCCTTTTGTCCATCCCCTGGACCCTCCATTACACTCAGTCTTGTCATTGACTGTATGTACAGATACAATATATAATAATAAATAATACACTTATGTACCTTTTCATCAGATCGGAATCAATTTAGCAAAGTGGTTGCTTCTGACCTTGGTTAATATTACCCTCCTCATCGTCCTTGCACGCCATCGAAAAGTACAAAGCTCCGTCTTGGGCCTAGCATCGAAAGGGCAAGACCACAGCACGGTCGTCCTCCTGTCCTGCGTTATGCTCTACTCCGTCACGCAACTCCCAAACGTGGTGTATACAGTCCTGGACATCCTGTCGCAGCCGCCATACTGCCTCTACAATCTGACTAGGATTCACAAATGGACAGCACAACCGATTGTTTGGACTGTTCTCTTAACAAATTATTCGTTGAATTTTTTGCTCTACTGCTTGGTATGGAAGAAATTTCGGGTACAATTGATTAGTTTATTGTCACGTTGCCGTCGAGATTTCTGCGTCAATCCTTCTTTTTGCCGTACCAAGTGTTGCAAAGAAGGTAGCGGCGCGGTTTCACGGAATAATCTACATAGCGGTAATACTCTCGCGCAACTCAACTTGCGTCCTTAATAAACTCTTTAAAATGCTATAATGCTCCGTTATATTCGGATTTTACAAGATTTTTGAATAGATTTCATAAAGCATTCTCCCTTGACATAACCTTGTTTCCAGGATGTCGAAAGTCGAAACAGCAGTCCTGGTCGTAACAACAGTGGTTATTGCGACCGCAGCATTGCGGGGACGGATCGTCAGGGCAAAAAACTCGGCGGCAATCAAATTCGCAATATCGACCCTGGGCATCAGGTCGGCACCAGCCGTCCTGTCCCGCCTACGGTATTTAATTGCATATTTTTTATATTTTCCTGTGACTGGAAGGATATGTTGAACCTCAGTACTTACCCCTCCCTCCGTGTCCAGTATGCATTGATACTGTAGCACCAGTTGCATCTTTTTCCCAGGGCAAGGTCGACCAAGGTCTTTTGATAAGGTTGAAATGCTGCAGCTATTTTGTTTTTCTTTCATCATCTATAACCTCCAAGTACTTTTTATGCCTTTCCGTGGTTAGTTGACATAACTGTCAGCAAATGGAGAGATAGACAGAATTAAAGATAGACAAACCGACAGACAGACATAAGAATAGACAGACAGACAGACAGCTAGACAGACAGACAGACTATTTTCTGTCACGTAACTTCATTGGTCATATTCTTTGTGTATGCATCCTTGCTATGGTGCATCAGCTATGGCAGCAGGCGTAAAACATTGTCAAACTTATGAAACCTCAACATATCAAATATTGACGCTGATTTTAACTTGAGATTTTTTCTTGTATTGGAAAGTCATGAAAGCTTGTCTATTCAACTATTCGTTCCACAATTCGTCGAGCCAATTGATGGACTGCTTCAATATTTGCAATGAAATGCATCGTCAACCACAATATTGGCACTGACCTTCTGGTCCGCATCTGGTGACGTTATCAGGTCCAGTCGCACAATAACTCCTGATCCGCTCACCGAGGTTTTTTCCTTCGCATTCGGGAGAGGTGTCATTGTTACCGGAGTGTAATTCCCCGTAGAACGCCTTGATAACGCCGGCCTGCCTCTTACGATCTTGGCACTGGATGCAAACAACGCTGTCTTCTGGCAGTTCCAGCTGGAACACTGGCAAGTCGTACTCGATACGCTGCCAGAGTAGGCGAAGAACGGTTTCATTTTCGAATTGTTCAGTCATGTTCGAGTAACTACATGGAGTTACAGGGTCCAGCGCTAATATTTGCTCAACTTTGAATGGGTCTGAAACATTTGTCAGTGGCCAGAACCAATAAATCCTTTCAACACCTGATCGTTATTGTGAGTACTGTTTGACATAGATGTGATTTCAAAAATATCTCACGGAAAGTGTCGGCAGCAGACATGTTTCTTCTAAAACGAGCATTTTTAACACGCTAAGTTCGACAACAATCTGGCAGCTGAAGTTGAGCACAGACATTTTATGAACACGTTTCATGCAAAAGTGCTGATAAAATCTTTTTCGAATATGTTCGGGCTCGACAGAATATTGATTCTGCGCTTCTTTACCAAATCAACAGATTTTTAAAATAAAATTAGTGTTAACCAGTAAATCATCCCATACAAAATTAGGAAACCCGTATGATACAACTCGACCGTTCATTTTTTGCCTTAATGACAAGCAACACAGTTATTTAAGGTTTCGGTGTAACTTTGTTTGCGGGGAAGATTGGCATTGCTTAAACGGGTTCAGAGTTAGCAAAAAGCCCTTTCTGTCCAATCAGCAATCAACCCGTCTCGTACAGCAAAATTGTTCAAGAGCGACAGTTTTTCCTCGGCGAAGCCCAAAAGATCCCCGTAAACAACTTTGATAATCTCCTGATTTGGAACACAATCTCAGCTTCCGTCAGCCATCGTCTCTCTACTCTTTGATGTGTCCAAAGTATTTTTAATCCTTCTCATCTTATTTAAAAATTGGAGTGACAGTTTCCCCTCGTATATAATTGAGCTGCATTATTTCGTTAGTCATGAGGTCTTGATAAAATGCGTATGCCAGAATTTTCTTCCATTACCTGGATATAGTTTATTACAAAAACTCTTTCTCACCTTAAATGAACCATACGGAAGACAATACCCAATGTCTGAATGGGGATCGAACTACATTTTCATTTAGTTGTTCGTGATATATGTAGGGGATCCAATGGCACTAGAGCACTCTTCCAGACCCTACATCACATTTCAATAATCAAGTAAACTTTCACTTAAAAAGCTCATCAAGGGAGTACTTGGTGAATCAAAGAGATAAAGTCGTCACACTTTCTTGAATGCTAATCGCAGTTTGCCAATCCTGAACGGGTCCAATCCTGAACGGGTCTCCAGATAGGTTTTGTTGGCGGAGTCCGAAAACCTAAGTTTTTTCAACCGAAGTTGCGAAACTATTGTACGGAGAAAAACTTAACTAGCCGGTTTATAATACTCAATACGAGTAAAAGTGTGAGAGCAAACTGCCTTTTCCAAAAGAAACATATCACCAGTATATAAAGGATATTCATCTTTATTTTTCGGTGTGAGGTAAAGGCGTTTAACCAGGCCAGTTTTTTTCAAGGTTGATTTCCCGGTGCTGCAGTGATGCCATGCCATAGCAGATGGCTTGAAACATTCAGAAAAATTCTCTGACCCATTTTAGTTCGTTCCTAAGCCTCACGGTTCGAATTTGGGCCCAAAAAAGGAAGGGAAGAACCTCAATGGAGAAGTGTGCAAGCAGTCCGGTAGAGGCGCCACTTCGGCGAGAAATTTTTTATCAATCATATAAACAACGGGACTTTTAGGCCACCTCCCTGGGTTGACTTCGCAAAAACGACTTATACGCCACCTGCCGGTCTGGTTAAGTTACGATTTCTAAAACGGCCTGGTTAAACGCCTTTACCACGTACCACTTTTGGCTGGCGATACTGCCGGATTTGATTTTGGCATCTGTTTTTCTGGAAATCACTTTTTCGACGAAGAAATCCTTTCCGCCACGCAATTAATCTGGGTTCTGCTCCGCTTTATGCGTGATTTCAATTTGGGTTATGCTCGTTTCTTAACCAAAAAATCGCTGCTGTTTCGGTAGTTTTGAGTACAGCACGGGACGGTTTCAAGAGATAAAAAAAATTGTGAGCTTTTAGAAACTTCCGGCTTGTTCAAGGAACCGTAGTTTTGGCATTAACCAGTCAATCAATTCAGCGCAATTCTAAACATCAAGTCAATGGGTGGCTTTCAATGTGGCCTGTGTTTTGGTTTATTTCGACCACTTTGTATCCTCCACCTCCGCATTTTTTTTGGAAACTGGTTTTTATCAATGAAAACCGTTTGTTGTTATAATTGTTGGTCATGGTAACTAGATTTTTTATTCTTTCTTCAAGAAACTAGCGGCGCGATCTTACGTACAGCAACAATGCATGACTATTCAGGCGATCTCAAATGGAATGGTGTTCACTATTTAATTACCTTGAAAAACATTTTTTCGGACGAAAAGGACAATATTCAACAAAAAACAAAGCAAATTAGGTTCGAAAAATTTGTGATCAGCTGAGAGTTAATTTTTAAGGTTGGCCACCGAACACAAGCAAAAGGCGCCATATCTTAACGCTAACTTAACTTATGGATAAGGGTTAAGACTTAAGGTAACGGAGAACACCGAACAGACTCTATTATCGCTTTAATATACACATCGTTATACCTAGAGATTGTAATATAGCTTTACACGAATGTGGTAGACTGCAAAGGCCAGACGCAGTGTAGTGTAATGGAGAGTAACGGCCCTGCACGACGTCCGAGGAACCCAAGTGGCTTTATCGTTTTTATCCACACACACACACACAGTAAGGGTATTCAAAGTTCGCTTATTTGCAGCAATTATTTCGCTAATTCAAACTCGCTAATCTCCCTGGTTTTGAAGATAAGCGAGAAAAGCAGCCAAGAAGCTGCTTTTCTCGGTTATCTGCTCGCTAATTGTGTGCATCTGCCTTGTGAGTGGTCCATGTGAGTTGAGATCAGCGAAGATGACAAAGCCTCAGAGAAGTCAGGGGGCGTGTCCTCGTATCACCGTTGCAAGGGCGTGCAAAACCAGGGAAATTAGCGAGTTTGAATTAGCGAAATAATCGCTGCAAATAAGCGAACTTTGAATACCCTTAGTATTGAAAGGGAAAGAAAGAAAACTATAACTAAGTCGACTGCCCGCAGCTCGTCGTTGCTGCGCCTCAAGTACATGATCGAAGCAAAAGACAATTAGACTGAAGCAATGAATGATTAGGAAGCGTTTTCTTCCCGCGTCCCGATTCCGAGTTAAACAATAAATGCAAAAACGCTAAACGAACAACAGTAGAATGAGTGACGGGTCCGGAGTCCGGTCAGTCAGAGGGCTGGCTGAGAGACACGCTAGCGATATCTAACATTAATGCCAGCGTCACGTAACAAGAGATTACGATTACAGTATCATTGTCGATGGGTAAGCAAGCTATGTAACATGTGGAATATAATCCGTGCGATAAGTCAATGCCGAATCCCAGAGCAGGACCACATTTAATGTACAGCAATTCTGCAGAGTCTATTACATGTTACCATCCTTGTTTTAGTCTTCGCTGGGGCCGTACTATTTTTGTTATACGAGAGGAACTGTAGCGTGCATCGCAGATCAGAATGGGTATCAACCATCATAGCTGGATCCACGGGATCAGTGTGGTGTCAGAGGACCCGGCTTGGGAGGTATTACGCCGTAGTGTCGGGACACTCGTCCGGCCCAGGGGCGGGGCGGGGAGCAACTGGGTCCATTTCGCCATCGCCACGCCCACGGTTGCGAATGGCAATCGTGTACGCGCAAAATCCATCTATCTTCGTTTTAAAGCATGTGACGGGGCTCGCATTACGACGGTACACGTTTATGATGGCGAAGGGTTGATTGGGAATTTCAGCGGTCTCAACCTCACCGGATTTCGTGACTTAGATCACTTTGCCCTGCCGGACAAGCAGGCAATACTTTTCGGGGTGAATATTTGCTTGCAAGTTGTTTACGACCGGTCTTCTAATGATTATGTGCAATTAATAGGGGCCGGAGTATATTTTGAATAATCTGTTATATGGGACGAGACTATTGGAAGCTTCTTCAATTCCTTCAAATCTTTTTGTGCCATGAAAAAGTAATGAGTAAACCATTTAACCATTTACTGGGCTGTCCTATCTTGTGCACATACTATTGCACAGCATGGTGCGCGCTGTCTGCGGTCGGCGACTGGAATAGGTTCCTGCTGTTCAATCCGCTAGAACAAGTACAGATCAGCATAACAATATTAACAAAAATCGAAATCCTGTGTTCCAGTCAATAATTTGAATAGGCAACAACTTGTCACAGAAAATGAATCTTGTCACGGAAATGGCAAATAGTTACATACAAACTCTAGAACCTATTCAAAGGTCTATCCATCACACCAACAGGAGTTAGGAACCGTAATAGTAACAGGTGTAGTGGCGATGTTTCCATACGGGCCGGACGCAGAAGCAGTCACCGAATATGTGCCTGCAAAACGCAGTGGATACAGCGTCCTAATCTCCCCAGATCGGCCGGGTAGTTTGTCTCACAATTTCCCTGATGTCTAGTCTGGCAGGTGAGAAACATTAAACGGTGTGCTCTTGTGTGATCTTAATTTTTCTCTGCGTCTATTATTTGTGCTAGGTTGGCTATTACCCGATTGATCGATTGCGTCCTCCATCTTTGGGATCCAAAATGACGTGTCCCGCCCCCTCCGCACCCCCAGCCATATAAAGGGTGGTTGGGCAGGCATAAATTTTTAGAGATTGTACATGTGAAACTTTGCCTTGAGAGCGGGTGGGCTAGGGGGTTGGGCAAGAGTACAAGATTTTCATCCTGTTCATATGCTAATGCTTGCTCGCCCCTCAGTGGGTAGGTGGGTAGGTGGGTAAGTGGGGAGGGATAGTTGAAACTTTTTGCTTGCCATCCTCTTTCTTGGGCGGTTGTCCGACCGCCCAAGCATGATGCAGTTTGGGTTTGCTCCATATAAATCCACGTCACACGTACATTGTGTGGCCATGGGAGGGCCTGCCTCTCTGGTAATGTTCTCATGGCCTTTTTGTTTCGCATTCTTAACGGGTTTTCGTCAGTATGTCAGTAATTAGGGGGTAAGATGATTCAGTAGTCCGTGTGCTGGGTAATTTAAATGTGTTGTTCAGAGGCGCGTTTCGATTACAAGGGGATAGCAACCCAAGCAACTCCCCTCTGGGCGTCCCTGGGGTCTAACAGGGTTGTAGACTCCGGAACTGCGATTCGGTCCCAAATCTTCATCCGGATGAAATCATTTATCTATCTATCAGTTAAAGACTTTTTTCCCCTCAAAAAATAATTTCGTCCCAATACATATACAAGATAAACTCGTTTCCTGTCATACGATCAATCGAAATCAACGATTCGCTAGTTATATTGAAACACTATCCTGTTGCTCCTGTAGAATACTATAGATTCGAAGTAATTTTGCAAACTATTACTAGACTAATAAAGCTTAATTTGATAAAACTAAAAGTGACGGGAGTAAGTCGTAGCAGAACGAAGCAGATAGAACAAGGAACGGAACGAACAAACCAGTTAAGTTTGCTCAGTCTGGACAGCGTCTAAAGGCATTGAAGAGTCAAGCTGCATAAGCAAAAATGTAAAGTTACTCATGATGTGGAGGTCGTAGTGTTCCCAATCGCTCGGGTAATTATAGACCGCATTTCGAAGACTGAGGGTAAACTGTACGATCTGCTTTTGGAGCTGATTTCGATCACTACGACGAGGTATGTCACCAACAGGCCAATCACCTGAAATACGAGTTGTTAAAGTTCCATAAAAATTGCCGTGTTGAGTGTTGTTTATTACGGTTAGTATAAAATGTTTGTTCATGAGGATGAGCCCCCAACAGGACAGCGTCACAGGGACATCATGAAGTCGCTGTAAAGTAACCTTTATGTCTCTCTTGAGATCCTTATCGGTGATTGATCCCTGGAGACGTTTCTACACTTCCGGGACGCAGGAAGATGCCTGTCGAAGCAGATGATCCCGTTTCAGCAACAGGAATAAAGGCTTATCATTTATTTGATTTATCTTGGGATTCAAGTAGGCAGCCAAAACAACACGACTGATCAGCACATTTATAGTGCCAATTGAATACGTCGTGTAGATCATTATTTCGGTCGACGTCTGGGTCATTTAGAGTCCCATGGCGGCTTCCATTTGACTGGAACTGATCAGGCTGCTGATAAATGACGTCACAAAGACAAGGCCTGCCGCAGTGAAGAGCAACGAGGGAGAGAAAATAAGGTCGAACTGTCCGACTAATTTCGAGAGCTTGTAATGTCTTTCAAGTAGCCCACGCATAGTAGAGTCAGCTGTTGTTTATTCGCTTCGAACGGTCTTCGTTTCGGTGGTTAATCTGCCGAACTGTAAACCCATGGCGCCGCATGTGATCACCACTAGGCTAAAAGGGATAATAATTATGTAATTGTTCTTCTTTAATGTCAACACTGTATTACACATCTGGCGAAAACGTTCAACTAACCAAGTTAAAACCAAAACCAAAAATCAAAATCGAACAGACTTGTAATTTTAACTTACTAGGAAAGTAATGGAGATTTTCCCTCCCGATCGGCGTGAGTTTTTTTTTACAAACAGCTGCCTATTTATCGTGATTTATCATTGGGGTCTCCGCGTGGAAATCACATTACCGGTTTCAGAAAAGAATAAGGCAGAAAAAGACTTCCCAGCGAGGTTGTGCTGTGAACACGTGCTTGATTGATTGAAAGCTCAATATTTTCCTTGATTTCCACTGTAAAAAATGTAGATTTTGAAACATG
>LRSR01008161.1:0-10765 GCA_001579985.1 Hypsibius dujardini
CCAGTTTGTGCTCTGAGTGGACGCTTGATTAATTGAAAGCTTACTATTTTCCTTGAAATCTGAAAAAAATGCCAATTTTTAAGAACACATTTAAAACAAATTTTTTAACACTACCCCATGCCAAATTCAATTTGCAGTTGATTGGCATGAGCCGAATATTTTTAAAATTTCAGGGGGCGGAGCTGTAGGCCAGCTCTGGTAGGCTACGCTTGAGTTTTTTGTCCCTCATTAGAAATACACGCAGCTCCGCCCCTGACGATTGAAAAATTTTTGGCTGATGCTAATCGACTCTAAATTAAATTTGGCATGGGATAATGTCAAAAGAGTTGCTTAAATCTATTTATAAAAATGGACAATTTTTACAGTGAAAATCAAGGAAAATAGTAAGCTTTCAATCAATCAAGCGTCTGCTCACGAAATAAACTGGTGTGGAAGTATTTTTCTATCTTATGCTTTTCTGAATCCGGTAATGTGATCTCCACAGGGGAATCCCAATGATAAATCATGACAAATAGGTAGCTATTTGTGTAAAAAAACTCTTGTCGATCCATTGCTGCCCTAGTAAGTGCAACCACTTAATGGTAACAGCTGCCTTGACGCATCTGAAGCAGGGCGGCCGCACTGCCTGTATGATTGTTTGATTCTTTAGTTTCCTCAGGCCGATTCGTTGATTAAGCTGGCCAGTCTCACGATCTACATGGCTCATCCTGTCAACGATCCGCCCAATAAATGTTGTTATTGTTGGATCAATCACCGACATTCAACGGATGCACTTAATAGACCGGTAGTCCCGGTAGAACGCTTGGCTATTCTATTTTCCAGATTGTCTGTCGTTCGGTCGAGTTCGGAGATTTGGCTAATTCGACTTATACTACACTTACTTCAACGTTACATCTTATTCATGAGACAGACCGACAAACATACAGACCGGCAAACATACAGACAAACAAACAGACAGACAAAGACAGACAGACAGACAGACAGACAGACAGACAGACGTCATTTTTCATCCTACATGTTGCTCGGTAGGCGTTGGACGGAATCAGTTGACGGTTTTCACCGCGTTTGTTTCCTAGCAGGCCGCACGCGACAGTGCCACCTCGAATCGTCCCCATTCGCAAAGGGGCAGAAGTGACGAGAAATAGTTTGGAACTGAAGGGACAGTTCATTTTGGAACAAAAGAGGAATTGGAACCAAAAGTTGGGCTGAAATAGTGAATCACGCACGACCAGGGTCTGCTTTTGCTATTCCTATCAAATAGCTTCGGACAAGTTTCTTTGCTATGCAAGCACTTAAACAGCTTGGAATTGTATTACCAACCATTTTCTTGAGCACGGATTCGGTCATACAGGCAACGGTTGATCCGGATGAATCCGGTAGCTGCATGTCAAATAATGTTCAGATATTTCCAAATATGTTTTAAATGGCTTTCATCCAAAATCGGCTTTTCTTTCTAAGTGAAATACAATTGATTATTTCATTTAAAGTCACAAAAACGGAAATCAATAAATTTACTTTAAGTATTAATAATTATTTGATATCTCATTTTAAGTGCTGGAAATGTGGCATGTCTGTTTTATTTAAATAAACTGGCCCGATACGTCTGGATTCATTTAGTATTTTATTTAAATTCGAATATGTTATTCAAAGAACACTACTGTAAAACTTCGTTCCAATTTACTTGACCATCTCATGCAATGAAGTACTGTATGTAGCATTTTATTATTAATCCATACAAACAATTTTATAATTCCCATCAACTCCAAAGAAAAATATTTCCCTGCTCATCCCCGCTCAGCATGTAATCGCCCCAGATGTCCCATGTGACAACGGTGGTACTGGAATTGTGGGCAGGATAAACGATACTGGTGCCGGTTTTCATGTCCCAAAAATTGACCTGACCGTTGTTCAAGGCCAAGGCCACCAGATGGCTGGACGTGTCAAAGTTGAAATCGCAAATGAATTGTGGGGAATAGTTGGCCACCGAGACCAGCTGTCCGAGCTTGCGAAGATCCCACAATTTCACTTCGGAATCGTATTTTGATGAAGTTCCCATGATGTGCCCCTGTGATACGTGCCGTATTAAGTGATTTAATTCACTTAATTAATCAGCCAGTGTGTTTTGTGTAGACTGTTTATTGTAATATCACCTACAATTTCTTTACGTATTTTAGAGTAATATAAAATTAAGTTTGCTTCCATTAATAGTTTCGATTGAAAAGCTTAACAAAGCCATAGCGTTATGGAAACAAATCTCTTTTATTACAAAACACCTATCAAAATAATTATTTTATTCGACTGACCTAACCAGAAATATTTTGAAGTCAAATTTGAATCACATTGGAGAAAAAAGTGTAATCACAGAAATAAACAGAAATAAGCAAAACCTTTAGACGTTTGATTTAAAAAGTATTTATTGATAGCCCACAAAAACAACATCCCAGAAGTTTATATTTACGTCGGATTTCGGTATTTGATCAATAATTATAGTGCTAAATTAAATTTAATGGTTGGTCTTTCAACTTCACGAAACTCTGCTGTTTAATATATTAATATATTAGATGCAACAATGAATAACAATGTAACAATTAATGTGAATCATCTGAACTGAAATTAACCGAGTGAAATTTTGAATTAAATGTAGTGATTAATTCAAATCAGGACAACTTATTTTTTCTGCTTGGATTCTTACTATTTACACCTACAATAGATAATAATTTAAATAATTGTTATTTATTGACTAACATTCAGTGCTACTTTGGCATTTCTGATCGGTTGACTTTGTCCCATGATGATCCGGTTTGACTCCTGCGAAAGAAAGCACAAAATCGTCGATTTATGAAGGAATAATGAATTAAGTTGCTTAATTGCAGATAATTTTACAGTCCGTAGGTCCCACAGCCTGACGTCCCCGTCCTCCGAAGCACTGATGCACATATTGGAATAGGGAATAATCTGACAGTTTGCGATGGCACCTTTGTGGACACGGTTAATGCTGTTCCACCGGCAGAGATGACTCAGGCAACGCTGACTGTTAAGGTCCCACAGCGCGAGGTTGCCATTGTTGCAGCCGGTCAGCATGAAGTCGCCGGACGAATGGAACGACAATGCCGTCACTGTGCATCAAATGAGAAAAGCATTTCCAAATGGATTCAAAAACTTTCACAGATATTGTAGAAATTTAAATCAACAATGAAGTATTACATCTAAACAAGTAAAAATATACCACAAAAATTTAACATTTGTAAAAATACAATATCAAAATTCATTAATGAAGAATTGAACTTACATTTTTTATAATAAAACATAGAACTACAATAGAGTATTATAAACTTAAATAAAATGAATATAATGAATATATGAATATTTATAAATATTCGCTTATTCAAGACTACTGTTAATGCATTCATCTTTTGATACCAAATCGGTCATTTTTTAAATTAGCCTTCTTAAATTTGTTCGCTTTTAAAAAAAATTAGCAGATGTAAAATCAATTATGGAATTTAAAAACATTTTTTTTCCATAACTTTCTTTCCTTTTTCTGGTGTTCGTTAAAAATGCAGAAGCCTGGATGAGTGCGCCAAAAGTGAACTGACCTGGTTGTAAATGTTTTACTTTGAGACGTCTACTCCCGTCGCTGGTGCTCCAGAAATTGACCACGGCGTCCATCCCGCCAGTGGCGAAGAACGAACCGGATGGATGGTATGCCGTTCTATAAATGGATCCATTGTGACCGTTCCCCTCGAAGAGTGGTTTGCCCATTGCCTTCACGTCCCAGGCACGCCATTGACCGTCGGCACCGGCTGTCACCACCATATGCCGGAACGGATTGATTGTCATACTAAAAATAGGTAATATTCAAGTAGATAAGTCAATATTTCATATGTACAGCACTTAGATATTTTATTAGTAAGTTTTTGTATAAAATAATCAGTCCACAAATGGTAAATGCTATTAATTTAGAGATGTCTTGCTGTGAGAAATTAACCTCACAAATACTATTTTTAATGTAAGTAAAGGTTGAATTATCGTTAAGTTGTTCGGCTCTGTACCGCGGGTCGGAGCCGCTCAATTCAACAGAGAAAGAATGAGGCAGTGGAGTTGAAATTGGCACTGTGACGTTCGCAAAATATGAGGTTCCCAACTTTAAAATTCTGCCAAAAAAAGGTTATTGTGACAATAACAGAGAAATAAATTTTGAAAACTACCGCAAATGTGATTCTATTAAGATAACTTAAAGTTGAGTCAATTTGAATTCGGCATCTGAAATACTTCCCAAGTCAATTTAGATTTTGCGTCAATTCGTTAACTAATGGTTTTAATTTTTTCCTTACTCGTTGATAGCGCGGGTATGTGCTGGTGTTTTCTGCTGGATCGACATGCCGTTTTGCTTCAGCAGCTGAACCGGCTTTTTCCGCACTAGGAAACCCAAGGGATTTAACCCATGGTAATCGGGGAAGACCGAATCGTCCGGGTTGGCTTTGCGACTCTTCCGAAAACGCAGACTCGCGCGTTGGTTGTTCAGCTTGAAGATGAGCTGGTGGGTTTGGGCGCGGCGAGCCTTCAACTGCGCGTGGAGATTGCGGGTCAGCTGGCGCAGACCGCGGAACCGTTGGTCGATCTGGTTCCGCTCGAGCAGCAAGTTTTCGTAGTCTACAGGTGAGATCTTTCGTGCCCTGTATAAATTCATTAAAAAGTCTTTCGACTCTTAAATTTTCAATCTTCATACAATCTTTTTCTCAAAATTCAGTAGAAAAAAAAATTAAGATTTTAACGATGCCCGCTTTAAGCAATTACTACGTGCGTGATTCTAACGGACTATAATTGATTATGGAATAATTGACGTTCGAATGTGGCAGCATTTAACTAAAAGTCTGCCAAAAGATCTGAAAACCGGAAGAATTTTAATTCAGTCGTCTCGCAACAAAATACGAATGAATAATTAGACTCTTTTGTGAGCCATTTTCTGGCAATGCAATTTCAATTTTTTTGATAAATCCTCGCGCAAAAAAAACACTTTACATTGAGGCAAGCGAACTAAATGAAATATGAAAATCCCTCGTGCTCATATATCAGTAGTCTTTGCTTTGAACCACTTACTGCTCGAGATCGGCCTGCAGTTTGGCATTCTTCGCGGCGTATCGCTTGAAGTTGAGCGTCATGAAGCGAAGATTGAGCTGGCATTGGTTGACTAGTCTTGTCTTTTTCCTACACGACGATTCATAGTCAAACTATTGGCTTAATAGTTTTTTTGTTCAGCTAGGGTCAGCGCTAGCGAGAATTCCTGAATCCAGATGTAAGTACCGTTCTTTCTGTTGGACTGCTTTGTATTCGTTCAGCAGGAGTGTGTGGCTTTGCACCAGGTCCAGGTATTGACGCACGGCTTGATACGGTTTCGTCCCGTGCGGGAACTCCCGACAACGTTCGTCATGGTGTTGCCACCTACATGTACAGACTAAATTAATGGATTTTGCTGACTTGCGCTCAAGTTACTAACTATTAATTTATATATATTTATAATTAATAATAAATTAATAACAACTTTGTTAGTTATTTATCGCGTGTAACTTGGAATCGAATTCCTAAATTAATTTAATTAACTGAATAACGTGTTCAAAAACATCAAATTTGGACCGTTGATAAATGTTTTGAACCTCAAATTTGTATTCATCAATAGGAAGCTTATATTGGACCTCAATATACTTTAAATTTGAACGAAAACCGGATGTTTTTGAAAAAATTTTGAAATTCGAAGGCGTCCACTGGAAATGAGACCCCCACATACCCCCTCCCCCCAAGTTTCAGGGATAAATGATCAGGGACAAGAGGCCCCATTTTGTGTTCAATCTAAAAAAAGGCATGTTGCGTCTTTGTTCACCCCCTGGCCCTACCGTAAAAGGTCCTGGGTTCTACCTGTAAGGACCATAAACGAGCCTCTACGAGATGGCGTAGGACCTTGTCTGAGACAACTACCTTTGGCATACAGTGCCATGTGGTACTGTATGTAACCTACCATTCCTGTGAAAGTAATTGGGCAGTGTCGTCCATTTTGTGGTCCTTCAAGTATTGCCGCACACACTCGTGGGCGTTCCCCATCCGGTCGAGCTGTCCCGATTCGTCTTTCACCGGAACTGGAAGCTTAAAAGCACTCTTAAATCTGCTAGCTTTGCACCGGATGACGGATAATCCGCCACGTTTTCCTTACTGAATCAGTCATCTGTTTGACTATTCGTTTAAGAGTAATGTAGTCCTCCGAGCCAATCGCTTGTTCTGAATAGAAAAAGCGTATTCGTTAGTTTTTGTTGTAAATTTTTTTATTGAATTTACTCATGTATGAGCTCGAGTTTAGTAATATACCAGAATTAATGCTGAAAGCAGACACGGAAATTTTAAATGTCTTAATGAACATACCGGTCTGAACGATTTGAGAAAGGTCCAGCTTCTGATACTGAATGTCCTTCCGGAACGCGTCGTCATCAACTGGTGCAGCTGAAAACTACTAAACTGATCCCAAAATCGTTTTCGAAGCTACCAAGCTTGAATTGACCGTCCCAAATAAAAATTAAAAATCGAATCCATTATTTAAATTTTGGATTACATTTGTTTTATAATAGACCATTCAAAATTCAATTTCGAATCCAATTGGCATCACTTAATATTTGTTAGGTAATTAGGGGGCGGAGCTGGATGTATAATTTGTGAGAGGACTGGATATTTGAAAGCTACAAATAAGGGATCAATTACCAGTGCCAGTCTCAGATCACAGCCAAACATTTTTCATATAAACTTATTCCCCTTACATTATTTTAGAGAGTATTGCTTGCCGGGGACAAGGCAAGGAAAAAAGTTAAGAAGTTGTAAAATCACTGGAATATTCCTGTCTCAGCAATAAACACCGATGTTCGATTTCTTTCGTATTTTTTTGGCATCCACTAACTCAAAATTTTATTTTTAACTGATTGGAATTTTGGTAAAAACAATTTGGAATTGAGGAGGCGGAGCTACAGGCACTAACGGAACCCGGATATTACAGTCCATTGGCCGTGCGCTAATAGTGATGCTATATCAGGCAAACGCTATGGGTTGAATCGCTACATGGGTTGAATCGGTGGGGTGGCGGAGGGCGCCACAAGTCTAAATTGAATGAGTGTTGTTTACAATTCACATTTGTGGCGCTCTCCGCCACTCCACCGATTCAACCCATGTAGCGATTCGACCCATAGCGTTTGCCTGGTACTCAATAACAGCCGTAACTCTGACCCTTCATTTTAATAAAAAAATTCGGCTGATGCCATTCAATTTGCAATTAAATTTTGAGTCGGTTAGTGTTCAAAAGTGAAAGAAAATAAATTTCATAAAAAGTGTTGTTATTGTTGGGACTGGAATCTTCCCGTGATTGTCCAACTTCTTAAATCTCTCCCAGCTGAACATGGTCTTGTCTCCGGCAAGCAATAATTTCTAAAATCTTATTATGGGAATAGGCTCCAAGGAAAAAATATTGGTCGAAATCTCAGTCTGCTTTGTAAGTTCTCCAGAACTGACCAGAACCCATAGCTCCGCTCCCTAGCCCCCGAAAAATATTTAATCAATGGAAATCTATTCCGAATTGAAATTTCATTGGAAGAGGACAAGTTTGTTTCAGAATGTTCCCATGCTAACGGCTCGATTCAAGCCGCAGGCCTCGTATATAACGATTCAACAAAACACCTACAAGCGAACTGCAAGGCCCGAACTTGTCCGACATCACTCGGCTGATGCAAGGCTCTTCCTTGTACCAGGTTGGCGTACTGTTGCTGCTTCACTACCAGCGACGGTCGATCTTTCAACCGTTCCAGCACCTCACCCTTCACCATATGTTCCCCCATACGGTTTAGCTCTCGTTGCTCCTTATCCAGACGAGCCTTTACATCGGCGAAGGTCACTCCGTGGCCGGTGGCTGCCACGTCCGGAAGGCTATGATCAAACATCTTGGCAGCCGCAAGTGGTACACGCAGAGTTGAACCGGACGGCAGGGCGACGCGAAGGCGGGCGCCTTTTTCTGTCAGCTTGCCAGTTAGCGTCTCTGCTTCTTGTGTGTGGCGTGTGAAGGATTCTTCGGTGATGGTAGTGCAAAAATTGTCTTGAGGAAATTTGAAAACTTTGGCTTCCAAGCTGGGTTTTTTGGTGGGAGGTGATTGGGCGGCAGTGCTGCCGGGAATAAACGGATCCGATGCGGATGCGTGAAAACTTTTGCCAACGGAGCACGGGATGACATTCCTGAAAAACGTCGGAGCCTTGAAATGAGGAAGCTAGTTAAATGTAATAGTCAGACAAGCAGGTTGGCAGGTGGGCAAGCAAGCAGATATTCAGACAGACAAACAGACAGACAGACAAAACAGGAAGATAGACAGATGAAGATGTTTATAAGCAAAGGAATTGAGAAAAAGTGTCCCAGCTCAACAAAATATTTATACCTTAAATCAGGCGAAGAACCAACCGTCCAGCCTTCATCTTCGAGGGTCCACTGTCCAGGGGACCAGTTATTTTCTATTTTCTCCTTCTGCTCCGCAGGCGACAAGCCTGACGGGGGTTCTGTCTGCTTCGACCGTAGCACGGGTACACCAAATCGCACGCCCAACTTGGGCAAATTCGATGGTTTATAAAACTGCCGCTCCTCGAGAATCTTTTCCTTGATGTCACGAAACTTTCCATTAGAACCCTTCTTCCGCTCGACATTACGCCGACTTTCTCCCTCTTTTCCCAGCGCATTCCCTACCCTACGACTCCCCGTTGTCGGAATCTCCCCACCCTTCGGCGGCGGATCATTCTCAGGTCTCCCCAACAGATGCTCAATCATCCTCCGGGTTTCTCCCGTGAAATTCTTCTCATCCACATCAAGTGCTCTGTCAGTGTGATCCAACGCTGCTTGATTGTACGCGTACTGATGGTTAAAATTTCGGTCGAATATTTCGCTTTCCGCAACCGATAGAGTCGGAACATTTTCCGCCGGTTCTCTGTCCATAACGCCGTCGGGAACCAGGGGTACTTCGACGTGAACCCCGGTGGGGAACTGAAGCTTTTTCTGTTTCTTCGCCGTTCGCAATGGTCGTGGTCGTCCTGCCTTGCGTAGCTTCACGTCGCTGATTCGGCTGCGGTCGTTGAAGTTTTCGCTGTTCTCAAGGGTCTGCAGATCCGTAATGGGTGGTGGGGGGAACTTCGGACAGGACTTCGGCTCGTCGTACCACCGCTGCAGGCTGAAATCGAACGCCTGCTCCTGAAGGCGTTGTTGGTGTTGACCGAATAAATCCTCCTCGTCGATGCAGTCATCGTCTTCGGAGTAGAGTTCGGGGTTGTCTTCGCGGTTGTTGGCTCCTTTGTCGGCGGTCGCGGATGGAACCTCGAGGGCGGTGCGCGGAGATGAGCCTAAGTATGCCATATATGGCTCAAGGGCGGGAATGAAGTGTGCAACGAACGATGATTCTCCGAATTTGATTTGAAAAGGGGGAGGGTCAATAGGGTAAAAGTCTAATATAGTGGAGTGTCATCGAGGAGGCAGGGAATTACATCTTTTTTGGCCGCTGTTGCTGTATAACCATTGATCGGGTTAAGCTCAAGCTTGGCAACGACAGTGGACGCAGACAGAGGTGTAAGGGACTTTTCGATAACGGCTAAATATTTCACCTTGAGCAAAATTCTATAAACTGCGCCGAAAGGTGCCCGCCTATAGGCGGCGAAAAAAGTAAAAGATCTTATGGAGGGGGATAGGAATGGAGGTCTTTACCTTTGTCTGCTTCTGATCCCTTTCAGCAGGCTTCGATTTTATCAACAATTTCCATTGCGCCATTTGAGTTAGTAACGATATGTTAAACTTCAATTTTCAATAAAGCCTAATTTCATATAGAGAAAATAAAAATATCCAACGTACGAAGACTGCTCGCCTTTCTGTTGCCGCAAATGATAACGAATGTCTATGTGTTAATGAATTTTGTTTCTCACACGAAACAGGATCCGACAAGAATATATTTGCATATACATATATTTATGCATAACCGCTTCTATTAGTCTATAACATTAAATTGAGGAAAGATTGGACAGTTTGGTTTTGCGTGTGCTAACAGCTAACGAAATCACGGTTGTTAGTTTGAGAGGGATCAGTTTTCGGTCGTCCTCAACGCCGTCGCCGCTGGTCTTCGATGAGGCTGGTCGGGCACGTCGCCATTTTGTTGACACGCAGGACTCTTTTGGCGGATATCCATTGAGGCGACCGCATTGGAGCTCCGAATGCCGACCAAACGTTTCGATTTGTCTGTTGACTGACGGAAATTAAAGGGCAAAAATATCCGAAAGACTTTGTTAAAGTGATGGCGAAAACGACGGATAGTTAATCCATAAACGATAGCATTGACGGCAACTAAGTGGTACTGCAACCAGAAGGCAGCGTTGTACAGGTAATCGGGAATACACTGACAGATCGGTCGAGCGAAATTCCCGATCATTTCCCATGGACACCAAAAGGAGAAAAAGGTCCCAACCAAGATGATTAGGGTGAAAGTGTTGTCGCGACCTTCGTCGATTGTTCGGATGTCTTGCTTGACACATTCCACTTCCGACTGCATCGCGGCTATTTCTTCCAACAGCTCGAGTGATCCTGAAAAAGTAAGAGATGGCCGTCAAATAGAGAGACAAAATAAACTGGCAGTCAGGCAGGAAGGTAAGCAACCAGACAGACAGACAGTCAGACATTCAGACAGACATTCAGAAATTCAGACAGATAGACAGACAGACA
>LRSR01008169.1:0-22878 GCA_001579985.1 Hypsibius dujardini
GGAGGAGGAGGAGGAGCTCTTTTTCGAGGCATGACGACGGCGACCTCCATTGCTGGTGACCATTGGAGCAATTGGGACGGAAGGTGAGTTATCAACGGCGTCCTGATCTTGCTCCGCCCCGATGTAAGCAGCAGCGACGGGCTTCACTTGTGGCAACACACGAATTGTGTCGCTGGATGCTTGCGCACTCGCCAATTCCACTCCCTGCGCTGACGTTCGGGTTCGTCTAACACACAAATCAAATCATGTGCGATAAAGAATAATTTTAACTCGATCTAATTATAAGAAATACGCTAAAGTGAAAAGGCGATTTTTTATTAAAACGATCGTAAAGTAAAAAATATGTTTTTTTTATCCCGCTTCGATTTTCATTTTCTTGAAGACAGATGCAAAAACTTGATCAATGTGAATTTTCGCAAAAACCTGGTGCTCATCGTGAAAAGAAAACAAACAACAAGCATTCTAGCACTTGAATTTTCAAAAACGCTAAAAAGTTCATCGATTCCGCGCGAAAAAATTATGAGTGAAAAAAATTTATATCAGAACTTGTCATTAACCTGTAAAATTTATAATACTGTAGAGTCTCGGTAATTTGGTGCTGCTACGTCGTACACCATTGAACATGCACCGTTTTGATTGACTGCGAGCCACAAAACGGAATCGAAACTGTGAGAAAGGTTTAAGCGGAATTCTAACGCTTGATTGCTCTGTTTTGCTCTTAGCAAAATAAGCTGCGGGATTAAGCAAGGATTTGGTGTTTGATTGATGGTTCTGCTGCTGTCAATCAGACAGTTGATCAGAAATCTAAATTTAATTGCTGATAAATTCGGCATTTTAAATGCAGACTGCTTTGAAGCTTCAAAAATTGAAACTTTTAATTATTTCAATTCAATTCGCGATTTCAAATTGAAATCGCGATATCCGATCTCATTTTCCAGTCGTGTTTTAATTTCGTATGAAATTTTTTGTCACTGTAAAAATCATTAACGTAGTTCTTAGTGACAAGCTTATTGGACTGTAAAATGGCTCTTTTAATGTGAATTAGTACTTTGATTGGGCTGCTGGTTGTCTTGGTGCTTTATTTCCGCGACGTCCGCCCGATCCATTTCGGCGTTTTCCGGAACTCTGTCCAACACCTCCGGGGCTTCTTTTCGCGTTGGCCGCTTGTACAGTCGCCAATTGACTCGCGTCCACCGCACTCACATCCACCTCCGGGGGCGTGTCCAGGAACAGCCAATCCGAATGGTACAACCGAGAATTCGAGTAGTCCTGGAACTGCGCGGATCTGCAAATATTCGTTAATATCTGCGAATTTATTCTGATTTTGCTGTGCAAAGTTAAGCAAAGAAAAGACACCCTGATTTATTGATTGATTATTCCGTTCTGCAAAATTAAAGAAAGATCTTATTCAGGTTTGATGTTTTTTAGTTTCAATTTTTTTAAGAGTTTCTATGGTTTTGCTTTCTTTATTTTTCGACTCAATAGATACATCCGCGGTCATTTTGAAACTGCCACAGTCATCTGATCGGTGACTCACTTGGAACAGTCGACGTTGTACCAGTAGTCACAGGTGAGGAGGATTTGATTGAACAGCTGCGAAAACGGGGGCGGTTAATAGAGGGAAACAAAACGTGGTAAACAAAAACAGGTTGCTTCTCACCGTCTGTTGAGGGCAAATATAACTGGTTTCGACGCCGTTGATGTCACATCGTCTGTAGAATTTGCACCTGCATACGCCAAAAATGCTAATTAATTATAATAGTAGTCATAGTCGGTTATGGAAATCTAATCGACTTGTGAATAATTTCCTGAAGACTGACGTATCACCAAGAACACTAATAATGTAATGATGTTCCTATTAATTTTAAGATAACGCCATCTCAAACTTATTGCACCAGCATAAAAATATTAATAATTGCAATTGTAATGTAAGCGACATAGTAGCAACAGTAACAGTTATGTCGTAGTAATATAATAGGAATGTAGTGTATTAGTAATAGTAACGTAATAGTAATGTAGTGTAATAGTAATAGTGATAGTAATGTGAAAGTAATGTAGTGTAATAGTACTTTTAACGTATTAGTAATAATAACGTAATAGTTATGTATTGTAATAGTAATAGTAATAGTAATAGTAATAGTAATAGTAACGTAATAGTAATGTAGTGTAAGAGTAATAATGATAGTAATGTGATAGTAATGTAATGTAATAGTATTAGTGATATTAATGTGAAAGTAATGTAGTGTAATAGTAATTGTAACGTATTAGTAATAATAACGTAATAGTAATGTATTGTAATAGTAATAGTAATAGTAATAGTAATGTGATAGCAATGTAGTATAATAATAATGATAACATAATAGTAATGTGGCGTATTAGTATTAGTAATGTAATAGTAATGTGGTGTAATATTAGTATTAATATGGACTACCACTATTGTCCCACTCTTGTCCCACCCTTTTCGTTTTTTAGTTTGAGTCAAGTTGAATAATGGAACGGGTGGCTGTTTTTGATTTATTACAGATAAAATTGAACACCACGGGACTAATTAAGGATTATTCTAGCGGTTACAAGATATTTCTAATTATGGCGGCTTCATTAGCATCGATCAGGATATCCGCCTTGATGATGGTCCACTCGTCTCGTACTACAGTCAGAGTACTAATAAACTACTGGAAATTACTTGGCTCTTGGATTTCAATCATTCCATCAATCAGTAATATATCTTATGAATAACTGAGTATCCTGGTGACGTCTTGAAAGTAATTTTTTATAGTTACTATAGAAAAATATAGACATAAACGTGTCAAGAGTAATACTACGTGAAAAACTGTAATTGAAACTAAATTTAGGCAAGATGTAACTTATTTTTTAATATATCTATGAACATTTTTTGTCGCACAAATTACATGTAATATTTTAGTGATATGATAAAATTCACTTACTTGAAATCAGTGTCTGCGTAGTATCCAGGCTGCTTCACATTGGCGCAGTTGAAGCTGACCTGGTCCGGGATGCAACCCATATCGGGATAGTCCACGCCGGGTTTTGCTGCCGCCACCAACGCGGACAGTTCCTCATCGGGAATGCGAGTTCGACCGCGTAACACGTCCAGAGCGTCCCAAACACCGGGGACTTGCGGTGGAGGCGTGCCGCCTTCGACGATCGGAGGGAAGATCACTCCAGTCTCCACTGGACCTCCACCGACTGAATCGTCACCTACGGAGAAAATTGCTGATTTAAATTTCCTCAAATTAAATCGAAAAGCGGTTTCTTTCTTTTTGTGTATTTTTTAAAGACGCCTGAAAAGGATCTCTTCTATTCAGTTCACTGCATCGAGCTTAAACCGAAATTAGCAACTTCTGGTTCGGTTTAAGTTCCAAATTCTAATTCGGTGTTTGATGTCGTAAAATTGACTTGACCTTTTTAAAGCCGTGATCACAAAAATGGTTTTCCTCGATTTGTAGCTTACGTTTTGCACCACGTGGCCTTTAATTTTGGTTTCAAAATTAGTCTGTTGAAGCTGAAATTGAAGCGCGCTAATGGTTTAATCTTTAGTGTAGTAGATGCCGTTTCTCTTTTATTTTAGGTTTATCATCAATTTTTAGCTTCGTTTAATTTCCACTAACGTTTCTTTTGGATTAATATTTAATTAATCTAGGTTTATTGTGAAATTAATTTTCAATTCATTCAATTATTCGCACCTCCACATCCGCCGGCGCTGTTTGCCTGAGCTCGCTGCTCCGACGACTCAGCCGATAACTGCTGCGCGTATTGCGGTTGACTCTGTATCCCGGACGACTTTTTCGATGCGGAGGAAACACGTTTCGAGCTTCCATAAGCGCTCACCGCAGGAACCCTCGCTTCAGCCGGAGAACCGTCTGACCCGGCGTCTTGATCCTGACTGCCACTGTTGTCAGCGGCGACCTGCTGGACAGGCCTGCTAATGGACCCCTTGATGGGAGGAAGGATCCGAATTATACGTTTCGGTACCTTGAAATGTTAAAAAATGAATTGGGTTTTTAATCAGCTAAAATTTAAATTTTAAAAAAAATTTTAAAAAATTAAAAAAATTAAAAAAAATTAAATTTTAAAAATTTTAAGCTTGAGTGTTTTTTGCCTATTACTTGGACAGGGAAGGGAGGACTGTCGTCCAGTGCGTCCGGGTCGTCATCCTGATCGGATTCGGACGCGGAGGAAGAGGAGGAAGAGGAGGAAGCGTTGTCCATGACTGAGACTCCTTGGCCGGAGCGTTGTTTGCTGGAAGAAGCAGCAAAAGAAACCGCAACGACCGCCGCCAACAAAGAAATAATAATGAATCTCATTTTTCAGGCGAGGCAAAAAGAAAAAAAACGATGCGCGGATGAGTCGAACCACACATCGTCTACTTTGTTTTATAAGTTAACGAAGTGTCTCTTCAGCCTGGCACTTTTTGGGTGTGCAGTCATCCGTGAAGTAAATAGGCTTTTGTTCTCTGGCGACATCCGGTCCGCCTGCGGCTGGAAAACTAATTACACACACAAGACACTTCCACTTTTTTTATTCTCGGACACGCATCTCTCCTGATGAGACACGTTTGCTGCTCATGTCAGATGGCCTATTAGGGGATTTCGGATGTGTTGTCCGGAAACAACTCACCCTTCTGCGGAACGTGAGGAATAATGAGAGACGCATAAATAAGCAATAATAATTGTCAGGCGACGAAAACTCGCACAAACGATGCGTATGACTCACAGAACGATCGGTCGCTCCTGTGTCGTAGCCACAAACACATGTTGGCTTTACTCACCCGGAACCGGCCAGAATGTGGATGTTCCTTCTGTTCACGTTCACGTGTTCCGGATGGCTTTTTCCGGAAAATTGATGCCTTGTAAGTTATGTCTGATGGCACCTTAGCAGACTTCACTTGATATGTGCAGGTCGTTATATGCAAACTTGGGAGTACCTCTGGACAGGCAGGGCGGACAGGCAGGCAGACCGAACGACAGACAAATAAACAGACAGACAGACAGACAGACAGACAGACAGATAGACAGATTCATATCCGGCAGACAAAATCATAAAGCTGAACAAATTTGGAGGGAAAAGCGCTTTGAAAATGTAGAATATCCATCATTTTTAATTTTAATACGCCGACAAAATAAATTTTCGAATTCTTCAGAAATTTATTTTGGGATGATAATCCTTTTTTATGTTGTTTTTCATCCTCAAAATCATTATGGGTTATAAGTTTATTAATATTTAAAAAATATTTAAACCGTAAAACATTTGTTCGCTTTGGATAATAAGAAAAATGTTACAATTCCTATTTTCTTTTAAATCATAAATAATAATCATGATAATCATAATAAGTCTGCATAAAATTCATTTTAAATCGTTTTAAAGAACTTTCGATTACGAGAATAATTGAAATCATATTTATTCCCATTTTGTTTTGAAATTAAAATAAAGCAAATTATGCTTAATTATATAAAGTAATGTTTTAATTTATAGCCCAAAATTGCGTTAAAATATTCTAATATTTTATGTGAATTACAATTTTATTTGTCCTCAGGTCCTGCGAATAATTTGTTCGGAAAATAAAGATGCGCGCAGAAACAGATAAATATTGTAGAATCAGGGAGATATTTAAGTCGATAAATCTTTGCGGTGAGTTGAAATCGTTTCAAACTGTTTGTGAACTGGTCATTTTTTTAAAGGAAGAAGGGAAAATTAGATTGGATCGCAAGTCTGTAACGAAAATCATAACCTCGCAGCGGTTAAAGGATCGAAAAAGCCAAATTTTCACCGGTACCCAGCCAAATGGGGTGGTCAGAGTTCGAGCCAGTTTTGGTCAGTGCGTGCAGCTGTTTCTCGCATCGCTCGATTCATTGATTTAACACTCGCTTTACGGGAATCATAATTTGACCGACTTTTGGCTGTCCATCTCGGTTGTGCTTTCTCGCGACTCTCCCCCCCCCCAGTCAACACCCTAACCGAAAATCCTTTTTTTTAATATTTCTTCGTCGTGCAATTTAAAAAGTACGCGGACTTTCGTGGGCGTCAAAGGTCGACTCATCATACCTTCTCCGTAGAAAATCAATGAATCAATCGAGAAAACTGTCAAAATAATTTGAAAGCAATCAATCAATCGACTGAGTAGAGACTGCGTGGTCAGCTGTGATAAAAAACAGCTGCACGCATTGGCTAAAATGGCTCAAACTCCGACCACCCCATGACCAAAATGGCTCAAACTCCGACCACCCCATGACCAAAATGGCTCAAACTCCGACCACCCCATGACCGTAATGGCTCAAACTCCGACCACCCCCATGGTCCAAATCGCTCAAACTCCGACCACCCCATGACCAAAATGGCTCAAACTCCGACCACCTCATTTTTCTGGGCGCCGGTAAAAAGTTGTCTTTAATTCGGTCGATCTGGGATTTTTGTCACGTGTGCAGCTGTTTTCGCTCCCAATTTCCGGGTGCAATTATGGATTCAGTTTGGTATATGGACAAAAAGGTAGAACGCCAAATTGTAACGTAACGTGGTACCGTTTCTTCAACTTTTGTACCTCAATCTCGGGGCATTTTAATAACGACTAATGAACCCAATGACAAATCCACAACACCAGACATTGTTTCTTAACCAATCGCAGAACTTCTCCGAGTGAAAATGTACGCGCCGTGCCGTTTTTCCCGGACACTTTATTGACCTCCATTTTATGATCGCGACCGCGCGGTTTACTTCCTCAGCCTTCATACCCACACACAGGTTCCTCGTTCGCACAGCTCGAAACAGCAGTAGAGTGCATATTTTGAACAGCTCCATAAAACACATGTTCATCGACGATGCAAACAAGTCGTAAATTTTATCGCTCTCCACATACACTGATACTCTTGGTACCATGAGGGCCATCAAAAACGAGAGAGAAGAAGTCACACAGTAGGCGCTCTTGTGGTCACAGCGCGCCGTCATAACCCTCTCGCATTTTCAAACTGGAATCAGCACGTGAATAAAACCTTATAGCCAGTTTAACCGGCAACTTTACTTTAGGCGTTGTTGTGTCAACTTTTACTCTTCCCTTCTGGGTCTGCAGACGTCCCCGCGCTATCACACTCCGAAACTGTGCAGACATGTGTTTTCCACGGTGTCAGCAGCGGCGCGAGGACCCCGGCGTACCATCTGTTTCTGGATCAGCAGGATCTCCCACTTTACGAAGTGAGAACAACATGAGAATTTTTCTCAAAATTTACCTGACCAATTTTGCCTCAAATCGATCCGTCAACCAACGTTGTGGCCTTTTTTCAACGTTTTCTTCCTCAATTTTACCCGAAAGAACGCGGTCTCGGTAGTTTGTAACGAATTTCTGCGCACAGTTTCCGAGAAAAATTATTTTTCAACATTTTATCCCATGATGGAATTAGTCTTTTTTTCTAGACTTATTCTCGTTGTATTTGGCGCTGCAGCTGCAGCCGAAACAGCGTCCCAGCAACCGCAACAAGCGGAATCTCTGTGCGCTCCCGCGGATTCTTACGCCACGCTGGAGGCGGGAATGGCGGACAAACAAGAGAGTCCTTGTTTCTTTTTGGTCGCCGAGTCCAACATTGGCGGTGAAGCTTACCACACGATCTACTGCAACGGCGCGACACTTGCCGGGCTTCACACGTCCCTGACGGATTACCGGCAACGCAACTGTACAGAAGTAAGCGGGGTAAAACTAAAATCACATAGAAAAAAATAAACAAAAAACCGTTTTTTAAGCAAATTTAAGGTTTTCTTTGTTTAATTTTTTGGGGAAAAATAAAGTGAAGTCAGACTTACCAGTACTACATAAGTAGGTCGTACATTACATACAATAGAAGTAATTAATAAATTTATTTTTAATTTGCCAGAAAGATTAATTAGTCGAATAGTTTTAAATTTATGAAGTTCATTTTTACAGGAAATTTTTCTGCAAATTGCGAAATTCGACCATCCCTTGGACGTGACTGTCTTCCGCGGCCTTGAAACACGCCTTCGCGTGTTAATTATTATGGAATGGGATCCACTTCTGCCGGGTTTCGACGACAGTCCAATTGTCGAACGCGAAGCCGCTGCGAAATTCTACGGCAGTCCTTTCAAGGAACTCACCGAGTTGTTGGTTTTGGACGTGCGATTGAATCATCTCGATGATTCGCTCTTCCTGACCGAGGCTTTCTTTGAGGGTCTACGGGGTCTGCGCATTCTGCAGACCGAGAATTTGGCGGCAAAATCGTTGATTTCGCTGGACGCGTCGCGCATGTTTCCGGAATTAAGGTGCGTCGGAGTTCACGAAACGGAAAACCGAAACTGTTCGTGTGCAGACGCGGAGGAGATTGCGGAGTTGACAACCTGGAGAATGGGAGCAACGACGCCAGGTAGAGTCTCTAACTTAAGAGCAACCCGGCGCTTTGAAATCACCCAAAAATCTCGCCAGCTGCGGTGACCATGGTAACTCCTTGAGTTGACAAACTTTCATCTTTTTCAGTTTTCAAACAAAAAATGTCTTTGACGTCATCGGACGTAGTCGTCCTTCTCGGACACTCTTTTGATAAGTTTGAATGGCGCATATCTTCTGATTAACTTCGTTTTGCACTTTTCTGATTTAAAAGTATTTAAAATTGCAACCTTCAGAATTCAAAGTTTTCAGCTGACTGTTTTAGTTACAGAGAAAAGTTTGAGAAGCTCAGCGACCCAAGTTCATTCCATCCCAAAATAAGTGTTTTTACGGTTCTTCCTCTTTTCCTCTGTAATGCATATTGTTAACTCAAAACGCTGAATTTTGAAGGTTGCAATTTTAAATGCCTATCGGAAAAGTGCAAAACGAGGTTAATCAAAAGATATTCGCCATTCAAAGTTATCAAAAGAGTGCCCGAGAGAGACGGCTATGTCCGATGACGTTATAGGATTTTTTTTGAGAAACTGAAAAGGGCAAACAGTTTGCCAACTTAACAAGGAGTCATAAAAAATAGATTGGAACACGAAAACAAAAATCTTTGTCAAATTATTCAAGGAAGAAAATTTGCATGCACCACTAGACAATCTTCCATAGCCACAACTTTGCGCCGATAAACAATATGTTTATTATGAAGACGATAAGCTCTTGCAAGGAACGATTTCTGTTTGAAAAGTAAAAGCTACGCGACCCCAAAATGTTTTCGTTTATTAGTGACGAATGAATATTTTCTAATACCGTAAATGTTTATTTCGATATTACTGCATCAATTAGGTGCAGTCATATCAGAATATTGTATTAATATTAAATGCAAAAAATATAAGTGCTAGAGTTTTCGCCATATTCTTACCACATTTTCGGTGTAAGGAAAATGTGTAGCAAATAAAAAGTTTTCATAAAAATTGCTGCGCGTTTCTTAATTCTAATTGCTATTGCAGGTGATCGGGCGCCAACAACAGTTGCGGATCCTCTCAAAAAAGACCTCTATCATGCCTGCAAAGTTGGAATAAACTGTTACCTCAAGGATCCCACGAGCGATACTCATACTGCAGTGTCCTTCACCGAGGACGTGCGAAAGAAGGCATGCCCTGACTATGGCAAAAGAACTGCGGAAAACCTATTAGCGACAACTACCTCGAACTGGTTGGCAAATACCACTTTGCCGTTTGGAATTTCAATAACGAACGACAGCAAACAATTGCACATCTCGTCAGCAAGTGCTTCAGGGACTTATTCCAGGGTGACATTGGGGTGTTACCTTATTCTGTCCCGGTACTTATGACACGATGCAAAACTTTTTTAGTAAACTCAATTCTGCATATGCTTCGTACTGCAAGTACCTGCTGGGTCCTTGAGACTTGACCATGGCTTTTTGATTTCTCTTTTTAATGCATGCTTTCAAGCTCGAAACATACATTCAACAGATCTCTTTGTGAAAATTAGCAGATTAATTAACACTAGCAGAAATGATGAGCTTTGATGGGTTTTGATGAGTTTTGATGGGTTTTGTGTATTATACACGCTACACAGCTCTTTATGCAGGACACTGTATGAGTACTCAAGTTTGTTTTTAATTTTTGCTTGCCTGTGATATTTAAGGCAAATGTCCAGCAACGTAAAAAAGACGATGTGAAATGGGACGGATCAAAATATAGATACGGTAAGTATTATTTAGCTTCTATGTGGGTTCTTCTTTCTTCACTGAACAACATTTTCAATCTTCGTTTGGCTGACATCAACTAGCTCCCATATTTCAATTTTGAGCCGTTTTTAGTGTGAGCACAAATTGAATAAAATTTGAGGTAGTGTTTATGGCGCCCCAAGTGTAAAGCAGACTGCGATAGTACTCGTGCAATGGAATGGTACACACCACTAACATGCACGAGTGCTTGTGCAGTCTACTCGTACACATACACGGACCAAGGGCATGTACCGCACCGCACACGTACATGTACTGTACTCGTACATGTTGTTTACTTCTCTGAGTCACTATTGCTTATATCGGCACGTTATTTTTCTTCGTCGCAGTGTGTAATCTTTATAATGAAATTATTTGTATGAATTTAAACATACTAGCAATCGATGTTACCGATGGAAAAACCGAGGAGCTCAGTCAATTGTTTTGCGCAAGCAGAATCGATGTCTTTAGTTCAGGTATTTTTTATTAGTACTGAGAACGCTGAGAACGAACAGATTTTATTGTTCATTGAGAACCAGTCCCTAAAGCTTTCAGACGTCCATCTTCAGCAACGCTCAAACTTGATATACGCTGTATTCCGAAAGGTAGGGCGCCCTGGACTATACTGGCCAACCATATGCGAGCACTGAATGTAATTACCCCGCCCACTACTGTGACAGACATACACATTTTTGATTTCCAGCCACAACACTGAAACTTAAGAGGACCTCGCCGCTTCGCTTTTTGGTTTGATTAATTGAAAAATTAGATTTTTTTTGCAACAACAACCCTTAAACAACAAAAATAATGGATAAGTATTTTTTTATTTCAGTGCTTTTTTCCCCCAAGCGTTTTAGCTATGATATCCTGCTCTTGTGTTACTTCTTGATTACAGTGCACAATCATATTATTTTGGTAATAAAGTTATTTTGTCCCTCGAAATGACGGTGTTCCACAAAGCAAATTCTGATGGCTTCCTTCAGTATGCGCCTCAAGTGATATCGAAAACCGGCACCGTAATTCAACATCGTTTGCATGATGAGGATGCCCATGATGCAGCTTTTACTAAAACTTTTGTTATTCATCGCCTCTTTTACAATTTGGAAAGCCATTTCAATAGCCCGGTGGGAAACAGTGAATGACCATCTGGGACAGCTTGGAGAACCATACAAGAAGACAATTCCGAAAGATGGATACCCCCCTTTTGCATATTCTAGTGAATCCGGATTCGACATTAGCAAGCGCACTTGGCGTTACTTCAAGCTAAAAGATTAGAATGATGTAGCCATCGCATCAATTTCAGAAGTTAGTCGGGAGACGATCCACACAAAAATTAAGCAGTTCCAGTTAGTAAATGAAGTACAAGTGTGTGGTATGGTATCAACGCGTAAAGATCGTATATATGTAGCTTAAATAATATTTAAATTGTTTGTCGTTTTTGTTGAAAGTTGGAAAATATAAACTAAATGGGATACCAAATTGGCGTCTTGGGATTTACGTCTTCCTGCTAATGTATAACAGCTTGAAGGACAGACTAGTTGGATTTTCTTGAACGGCATGGTGGCAGATGACGTCGGACTGTTGCGCGCAGCATTTTAGGCGAAGGGGTACGGCTTGCATCTCTTTCATTTCATTTCCCAGCCATTTCAGGTGGTCTCCTTTCACAGGCTGGAATTTCCACAGGCTCTACCGAAATTTGTGGCGGAATCGGCGGGTGGGAAAATTGGAGCTGCGGCACGATTTGCCGTCTATCAAGCAATGAGCTTCAAGATCCAGGTGAGAAAACAGTTCCTCATGGAGACAAGGGTTAGATTGGTTGATTTACGAGCACCGTGAGCTCTATCAAGCAATCAAGGGATGATTTGGAACACATTTCAACATTTTATTGACCACGCCCACTCACCCCCTAAACTGTATGTTCGTTGGACTACTGCTTTTGATGGGCGTCTTCAAGGACGCTACCGTGTCTCCGCAGGATTTGTGGTCTATTGTGGATGGACGATCACGGTACAATGCGGTGATGTCCCGTTCTCGATTTGTTCAAATCAATTGCGCCTTCCGTTCTGACAATCGGTCTGCGCGACCAGAACGTTTGAAAATTGATTGAATCTCCCATATTCGCGAACTACTCAACCTGTGGACGGCTTCCTTGCGGCTCTATTTTCTTCTTTACGAGAACATGAATGTCGATGAACAACTCTTTTTTTTTCGTGACCGATGCGCTCACTAGCAGTATATTTCGACGAAACCTCGATCTAAATTTGGCCTAAAAATGTGGATTCTAGCCTGCGCTCAAACCTTTTTCTGCTGCAATTTCGAGTTGTACGTCGGAAACCCTCTGGGAGGGTTGGCTGAAAAGGAGCAGGGGATGAAAGTGGTTTTGCGGCTGATCGAGTATTTGGGGAAGAAATCGGGCCGGAATCTGATTACGGATAATTTTTTTACTAGCGTGGAGCTTGCGGAGGAGCTTTTGTCTCGCAATATTACTCTCATTGGAACAATTCGAAAAAATTGAGGCGAGATTCCCCGCGACTTTCTACTGGGACCCTTGAAAGACCACCCCCTTCTCACTTTTTTTTTTGGATTCACCAAGGATTTTAGCATAATTTCCTATGTTTGCCGGCCTCGCAAATGCGTTATGCTTCTGAGTTTTCAGCTTCACAGCATCCAGTTTGACGCCGACACCATAGAGAAGAAGCCAGAAATCATCAAGCTCTACAATGCTACCAAGTCAGGAGTAGACACTATGGATCAGCTGGTTGGGACTTAAAGCGTTCGGCGTAAGACGAACAGATGGCCAATGGCCTTCTTCTACGACATGGTGATTAAAATACCCACCGGTATTGAGGAAGTGGATTAGATTTGCTTGTTAATTGCTCGATTCATTGACTTATCACTCGGAACATATCAAATTCAGCAAAAAGTTGTTCGAGCGAATAGCGAAAAGCGCTACCAAAAAAGATGACAAATGATTCGCGTCGTCCACCCGCGAATCATTGAGTACTTTTCCTTCATTAAGCCAAGTTTGGCTGACCCAGCACTACCCGTATACCTAAAACACCCTGCTACCACAGGGTTAATCAATCCATTGAACATACTCGTTCAAACAATTTACCAAATAAGAAATCAAACAAGCAATCAAAAATATATATATCAAACTTTTTTCTAGACGGCAGTAAATCCTGTTGAAAGTGTATGGATTTTTGTGACTCCTTTCAGTTCCGTATTTGCGATATGAGCGACAGAGATTTGGATGCATATGTTTGTGGAATACTGGAGCAAAACGTTGGAACGAGAGAAAAAACAATGCAATGATCTCTGAATCCTTCCCGCCATTGCTGCCGACGTAGCTGCAGCCACAAGGAAGAATGCTTCATAATGCTTCAGACAAACTACTCAGCTTGTTTCAGCAAATCGCTGGTGTCACCTTAGCCGAACAGGGCGGCAATTTTTCACCAACCACCACATCTAACAGGTGCGGAACTCATTTTGGCACAAACTTCGCCTACTTTTTTATTCACAAAATTTCGTCAAAAAATTACTAAAAGTTACCAAAAAATAAAGAAATAATTTTTCTACCGGAAAAAAAAGATTTTACTTAATATGAGAACCTCTGGCTTTTTTCACCTTGCGAACCCAGGACATTCAGGAATTGATGCTGTTTTGAATCACTTGCAGCGAAATCGCCTCCCATTCGTCCTTCAATATCTTGGCCAATCGGTTAAAGCTGGAGATCAGTTTGTGTTAATTGACACGCTTTTTCAGTAAGCTCCACACATAACATTCGAGGGGATTGAGATCGGAGATGTTGCGCGGGATATCGGCGTTCGGAATGAAGCAAGGGACTTTTCCTTCAAAAAGGCCTGCACATTTCCTGCCGCGTGGCACGATGGCTTGTCCTCATATAAAATTGTCGAATTCGTTTTCAGACTGTAGGAAAGGTTTTCCAGCATCGGTTTCAGGCAGCTGTCCTTTTAAATATGCTGGTTGAGGCTGAAACCAAATCTCGAAACAACGAGGGGAGATCGACCGGAAAAAGAAACGGCGCCAAAAGCCATCGCGCACAAAGCTGTCTTGGGGAATTGCTTGAACTTCTTTCCAATGCTAATTGTCTCGAACGAATATCCGTAACATCGTTTGTTTAGATGATTAAAATATTTGCCAACACAAATGTATCAATAGTCCAAGAAGAGCATGTTGGGAACGTTCGACATCCGGGTGGTCTTGTGGAGATTCATGACGCATTTCCGCCGCGTTTCCTTTTGGGTCTCGTGGATGAGATTGCGCTTGATTTTTTTGAAGCATTTTATGTTCCTATCTTGCAGATGAGACCGCACAGTGCTTTTGTCCAGTTGGGGAGCGTTGGCCACAAAACGGAAGCAGTGATGGGCTATTCCGTTGGTCAGCATTCGCATCATGCGTCGCACCATTGCCAGCGTCAGTTTTCGCATGGGCTGCTTCTTCGGCTTTTTCGCCTTCCGCCGCGCCCTTCTGGCATTTTCCGATGCGAAACGATAAATACTATGTTTTGAAACCTTGGTCTGTACCATTTTTGCAATATGAGGTTTCGAAACGCCTCTGGAGAGCCAGGACACAATGAGATTTTGGATCTCTTCACTAATCATCTTCCCGCTCTTTCAAATGTAAACAAATAAAATTTCCTCTCTGTGAGTGATGGAGGGGCTTTTGTTTCTCAATTGAATGCTCACTTACTCAAATCGGCCAGCGCGCGCGCTTGCTGTCCTCCTTTTCATTTTGTGCCAAAATGAACCCCGCACGGAGTACGTCGCTCCGGCATCAGCTCCGCAAAATCCGAAGACAATGGGTCATCGACGGATGTCGCTTACGGCTGCGCTGGCTACTGAGACCGCTGTTTACGGGAAAAAACTCGAGGGATGAGCCATTTGCGATAAATTTTGGCCTGTACTCCCGGAATATGAAGGAACTGTTCGAGGTTAACTCAAAGAAGCGGCGTAGATAAAGTAGTGCAGCTGCAGAAAGAGGCGGTAGCGGGGATACCGCTGCTGAAAGAGACCGCACAAAGAGGGACAACGGAGTGCTAAAGTTCGCTCATCGACCACCCTTACGCCACCGGGCTCAGTTCCATGTATGCCTATACACTGGAACTCATTGGATGCCTCCAATAATAAGGAGATGCAACCTCGGTCGGAACCGACAATGACGACAAAGCTGTGGATTTAATTGGAAGGCCTATTCAACGCAGCACGGCTCTCCGACACCGATTAAGCTAAAACTAAGCATGCATTCCTACTGCCCATCTGCAGTCTCTTACGAAATTAGGCGAGGGAGGAGCAGTGCAGATTATGCGAAAAAGAATTTAACAGCACCGAATGTAAATAGGCAAAAACTCGGCACATAAAAAAATGTGAAGTCAGCTGTTATAAAATGTTGTTGTCGTCGAGTTCACCATTTCATTTAAAAAAACCTTTTGGAATGGCTTGCAATGTCATTGAAAGCGAGCAGCAATGCTGTTGCAATAATTTTGTTTGCAACATCCATAACAATCACAAGTGTATGCGCTTACATAAGAAAAACTTTCACTACAGTGACGTCAGGATTTTTGGGAATAGCAATTTGGTAATTTCTGCTTTTCTAGAGGTAATTTGCTTGGCGAATGAAAATAACTAATCAAATAATTAACCGTGTTATCTTTTGCGGCAAGAATTTTTTGAGAGTGGCGGTACCGGAGTTGTGCATCGTCATTCCACTTCTTTGTCAGTAAAGAGTTGCATTAGTTGTTGATTCCACGGAGTGTTCGTGAACGCGCAATTTCCCCCGAGGATACGTTTTGCCATACCGTGCCTCGGCAGGATTTAATGCTAGTACCCTCGGACTCCGGGTGCCTGCCGACATTCACTACATTGGTTCAAACACTTTTCCAGCCAACACGTCGGTCTCTGTTCTGGCAGAGACATCGCCTTCACAATTGCCACTAGGCGTGAATTCTGACAAGTCGGATGACGATGATTTTTTCACGAAGGATTTTGAGGTCTTTATCATGTCCGATACCGAGGGCAACACCATACCCAACGCGGCGTAAGCCGTGATGTAAACAATGAAGCATCAACTAATTAACCAAATTAATATCTTAAGTCATTGGATCGATCGATGGAATTACAAAATTTGTAGTTTTTTGTGTGGGCCGAACATGGAGCAAATCAAAAAATCAATCTAATTTTTAATCACCAATGTTCCCGGTCACATGGTCGATTTACTGAAAGACTCCTGACATTTAAAGCATTATTATAGGCGTTTTAAGTCCATTTTGCGCCACAAGGTGATGGCTCTTGGTAGCATCAAGAAAATCGTTCTTCCCAAGAACGGCCCGACGACTTTTCGGGAGATGCTAGAGTCTAGTTTGGATTTTATTGCGGAAAAGGAATGGAAAATGTTGACGAAAGTCGCCATGGAGTCAGCACGGCTGATAAATGCTTGTCTTCCACGTAGCAGACAATGAGATTGCGAATCAGTCTCTGCGTTAGTGCTAAATTCAAAAGTTTTTCGATCGTTTTTTAACCAATCGTATGCTTCATAGTTTGCGTAAACAATCGAGAGCCTTATACTTGACTCCGAAGGACTAGGTTTTTTGTTTACTCCTAACTAACCTTGTGGAATTCTACGTCGTTGCTCGGCCAGCCGTTACTATATCTACCATTCCGCCGCAAAAGTCAGTTATTGCATCAGCTTCTTTGCATTTGCTATTGCACCTTTGTCACAAATCGCGTCATAAAACGTTTTATTATTCAATATTTTATTGCTTTAGCTTACCCCTGCGGGATTCATTTTGGCACAAAGTGAAAAGAAAGTCAGAAAGCGCGCGATGGCCAATTCGACTGAGTGATCACTCAGTCAAGAATCAGAAACCCCCTTGTTCATTCAAACACATTTTTTTTTATACATGAAATAGCGGGAAGTTGATTAGTAAGGGGATTCATATTTTCATTGTGTCTTGGCTGTCAGATGATTTTCGGTGTTTTAAATTGCAGATTTGTTACAGAATAAAGCAAAAAAAACAGTGGTTATCGTTTTGCATTGGAAAAGCCGAAAAGGTGCGGCGAAAAGCGAAAGAACGGAAGCAGCATATGCGGAAAGTGACGCCAACAATGATGCGACGCCTGATGTTATTGTAAATCATAGAAAAAGTCCATTACTCCTTCCGTTCTATGCTAACGTTCTCCGACTGGACAAAAGCACTGTACAGTTTCATCTGCGAGATCCGAACATCAAATTTTTCAAAACAATCAAACGCGATCTCATTCTTAAGGCCCAAAAGAAAATACGGCGGAAATGCGCCATGAACCTCCAGAAAACCATCCGGATGTTGGACGTTCCCAAGATGTTTTTTTCGGACAAGTGCTTCGTACGTTTCAGCATGTACTTTGATCATTAAAACGAACGATGTTACAAATATTTGCTGGAGACAATTAGCAATAAGCAGAAGTTCAAGCAAATTTCCAAGAATGTGTTGTGCGCGATGGTTTTTGCGTCATTTCTTTTTCCGATCGATCTGCCCTCGTTGTTTTGAAGTTTGGTTTTCAGCCTCAACTAGCATACCTACAAAGACAGCTGCTTAAAACTGATGCTGGAAACTTTCCCTACGGTCTGGAAGCGATTTCAGCGATTTCGTATCAGGGCAATACACCGTGCAGCACGGCAAGGACTGTGCAGGCCTTTTGGAGGAAGAAATGCTTTGCTTCATCCGAAATGCCGATATCCCGTTCAACAGCCCCAATATCAGACCTTTCAGTTATTATTTGTGGAGGTTACTGAACAAGCCTGTCAACAAACACGAACTGATCTCCAGCTTCGACAGCTTGGCAAAGATATTAAAGGACAAATATGAAGCGATTTTTCAGCAAGTAATTCAGAACACCATCAATTCCTGATGACTCGGGTTTGCATATTGAGTAATGGTCAAGCAACAGTTGAAACCAGCTGCACTGGAAAGCCTGAAATCGACAAAAGCAAACTATCAATGGAATTGGACGTAATGCGATAAAATCAAATGAATAAATTTACAAAACGTCTGCGAACATTTTTGGGCTTTGGAATCTGTATTTTTCCAATAGATTCCGATAAAAGTTACAACCAGAACAGGGTCTCTTCAACTGCAACAAGCGGACTCTGCGCTACCGCGGATAGGAGGCGGAATTGGCGGACAAACCAGAGAGTTCTTGTTTATTTTTGGTTGCAAACATTTGTAGCTTATGGAGTATCTGTATTCCTTCCGCTTATTTTATCTATCTCCGCTTCTACAAAATGATCGTTCAATCAATCGTTGAGTTGTTATGCTAATTTATTAAAGAGAAGGAACTTCCATAATTTGCAAATTGCGAGACGGATTCAGCGAAGTGGGCTTAGATTTCGATCGATAAAAAAATTTCGGAGCTTCCGATTGAATTGATGCTTTGAAAGCGCAAAACAGTTGACTACGTGTGGCGGTTATTTCTTCTGAAATAATTACGTTAAAAAAACTTATTGCTAAGCCTTGTAGTATTCAGAAACTTTCTTCATGCGATGTAGCTTTTGTAACGTCTGTATGCAAGAGGAGATAAACAGACACAAATTTCCAGTATTAGGTGAAGTGTAAATGGATCGAATTGACACAAAAACATGGCAACATTTGAATTCGCATGTTTGTAAACATTCCATAAAAAATGATTCCCCTACATGGCTCGCCAATGGTATGGTACGCCGTCTGAGACACGTACAGACCGGCGATTTTATCATCCCTGGTGCAGGGTTATTTGACAAAATGCTACGTCTAAAATGATTTTTTTTAGAATTCACAGACATTCAGAAACAGTGAATTTTCACAGAATTCAGAAAAAAGGAACGCTGTTTCGAAATAAATCCTTTCAATTTTCTGTATCAGCAAATGATGGCTGACTTGAAAAAATTAACACGGGGATTAACACGTTTATTTCAAATTAGAAATGAGAATTCAAGACACACCTTTTTCTCTGCTTGACGCAAAAACTGTTAATACTGCCGGAGTGGCAATGGTATCCGGCGCATTCACAACGGTGAGTCATGCCTGCATGATGTGAAAACCGGTCGAGATCTGACGAAGAACTGCGATTCAGCGACATGGGGGGGGGGGTTGTGAGGAAGAAACTGAAGCGGAACAGGTCTGACGTCATTTTTGCGGTCATAATTATGGTCGGCCGAAACCATCTCGAATACTCGCGTACGAGTATAGATAATTACCGGTTTGGTCGTCTTTGAATAATTTTTGTGGGCGGCAGACGACAAAAGAGCTGGTGAGTAATCGCCGCCCAAGGCTAATTGCTACAATTTTTCGATTGCACGCTCGCTAAGAGCACATCCGGCCTTTACCAAATAAAACAGACATGTTTAAACCACTGTGAGAACACATTAGAGTTTCAGTCTTCTTATATTCCAGACCTAAACGGTTCCACTTTTCCGAACAAAGTTCTTTTCTTGTTGTGCTGCTTGTTTATCTTACTTTCTGAACATTTTCTAGCGGTAATGGCGGACGTACCGGTTGCGGTTCCAGATGCGGTAGAGTTACTGAAGGAGAACGGAATATCATCTCTCGATATACCCAAAGAGGTTCCAGATGCGGTAGCGTTACTGCAGAATAACGGAATATCATCTCTCGATATACTCAAAGAGGTATTTAAAAAAATAAAATCAACTACGACGGAAGTGGATGAACTATTGAGAGTGGCCAGTGCAACGCTGTTCCGCGAAAAATCGGATATTGACTATGCTGACTGGTCAACAATCTTAGTAAGTTCGCTGAAACTCCCGACGACGCTCTACATACTCTACGTGATATGGTCGGATTCAGTTCAGTTCGTCGATGCCAAGCAGAAAACGGTTGAGCCTTTAGACAAGGCTGATTCTTTTGTCTTGTGCAAAGTAGGCTCTACCGAGATGAAAAGCTTTGAACACTTGATCACGGAGGAGGGTAATATATTGGTTTATACGGCAACCAGTCGTAGTCTTAAGACTAAATTCAACTTCGAAACTAAACCAGAGACTATCCGCGAATTCAAGATGCCCACGAAAGATGAAGTGTTGTGCGGACTGATGCTGGAATTTAAGAAGAAAGCGAGGATCAACAACTACGCAACGCGGCTGTCTGGAATCTGTAAAATGCTCAAGGATCAAGTCGCCGAACACAACAATATGAACGTAGCACAACAAATGATGTTTGCTTTAGACTCGGCCGATAACGATACGGTCCAAAAGTTTGAGAACTTACTTAGGAAGAAGCTGAGCGTTCACCAGGAGCAGATTCACCCCAATATGATTTCCGAGCCGGCAAAAGCGAAGAAGAGAACTGATGCGGATGTTGCTGAAGGGAAGAAAGGATTGCTCTTGCACCCAAAAAGTGCCCCAACGGAATGGATCTTGTCCACGAAAAATATCATTGGCAAGTACGACCAGTTCATCAAAGAAAAGGGCATGTGGATTAAATCAGCGGAGGTGGAATCCGTTGAATACGAAAAGAGCACACAAGACATGATTGAACGGTACAAAGCAAAGTTTCCGAAGGACCTGCATATGTCTTGGACTACACCCGCTGATAAAAAGAGTGAAAAAAAAAGTGTACTACTCAAATTCAAACCGTTTCCGAAATAATCTCCAACCACGTGTCCAATTTTAATTATGCCTTCTCGTTAGAATAATTATTCCATGAAATAATATTCCCTTTCTTTGCACTATGCTAAGGTTGATTAATTTCAGCGACATTTTGAGCGACCTGAGGCTGAACGATTTTATCTGTATGTTCCAAGCTTCCGAATGCCTACCGTGTTTGTAACTCATTTTGAGACTGACCTACCGGAGTCTGTACCTACGGTATGGGAGGAGATATTGTAATGAGGTTTTTTGTTCTCTATAATCAACTCTGTCAGCTATTCAAAACAGTTTTTCAAGACATTTTTCGTTTATTGAGATATAATTTATAAGATAAAAATCATCAAGCGTCGGGAAGAAAATATGGACTACACGGTTCGTTTAAGGGCTGCCCCAAAATACAATGAAACAAGAAATGTAAAACGCGAAGCTGAGGTTTTGATTGCATATCAATGCTAAAAAGAATTAAAGTCATTTGATTCAAAGGCGAGGGCGTGGCTAGCGGAATGCTTATTGTAGACCAGCGTCCGGAGCAACCTTATTTCGTGAGGCAAAAACTGGGACCTATTATTTTCCTAACCGTTTTATGAGTTTTAGTCTAACCACCACAAAGTCAGTGGCAAACAAAAGCTTTAGTGTTTTGCTTGCTTAGCTGTCCATAATATCTTTATTTAAAAGTATTGACCATTCCGAAAATTTTAGGTGAAGGTTAGAAGGCAATGCTTTCGAGAGCGCCCGAAACGGGTCATGTTGTTTCTGTTTTTATCAAAAGCCGTTCAGGCTTAAAGAGATAAATCATACCGCCTCAGCTAGGCGGATGGATGGATAACAAGATGTATGTTTCAGTTTTTTGGCGCACTTGGTGCACGCAACGAAATATTAGTTTGCGCAAAATCCGCGAAAATTTGGCCCATTAGCCAGGACACGTGCAAGAGACGAAGGTTAGGATTTTCGTCAAGGAGTGGACGCCTGAAATAACAAGAAGGAAATCTAGACTGGAACTAATGGTGAGGTTTAGTTGCACTCGAATTTTTACAGTAGGTAAGTTTACAGCAGTTAATTTTACGTTTAGGAGCAAAACCCGCCAAGTGGTTTAGATAGTTTTGCAGCTGTTTTACACAACACTTATTTGAATTGATTGATTTGCGACCTACAACTAACACTGGAAAACGGACCCTCTCGTTGGGGGCCGATAAGTCATCGGTCAGATTTTTTTAAATTCGTCCGAAACAGCAGATTCAACGAGGGAAGATTGAGCTCTGCGAATTGTCTTCACTTCGTACCATCGGCCACATATAAGGTGTGCAATTCGGGTTTTTTGTGCGAGCTTCGTTTTGGCCATCAATCAATACCAGCACCAAACAATTCAGTTGAATTCTTCCTTTCATCCCGATTTTCCTGTTCCGTTTCTGTCGTCCAATGCACTATTTTGTTATTTCAATTGGGAGATCTGGTACTCTAGAGACCCTGTAATTTGTTTAGTGAGGTAAAAATGGCCTTGAAGTGGCGATGCCGCGGGGAGTTCCAAAAAGTACAAAAAGAGCAGAATACACCAATCAATCATGAGACAGTAATACAATCTACATCAACGTGTTTTCAAAGCAAGAATCAATCAATCGAGGCTCCGCACATCCCAAGAAGTCGTTGTCGCAGCTCCACGCGCTTAAAAAATAAAATCAAAAACATTTTTCCATTTTATGGTTCAGAAAACGCTACAGAAGGTCGAAGAAAGTAACCTCTAGCCCCGATGATTCCCCTTGCACCGAGTAAACTGGCACAAATCTACCATCCCCATGAAAACGCAACAGATTAGCGTTGCATCAACGGATCCCATAATCGGATCCCATAATCCAATAGCGCGATTGAAAGGTAAACGAATTTCATATTTCACCTCAGGTTAGCGGTGGATGAAAATCAGAAATCAATGTGTAGGATCTTTCAGGAAATTGCAAACGCTATTTTGCGAAAATAACGTAAATGCAGATCGCATTTCGCGCTTACGAGCGTCACGTGATCACTATATCAGTCGAAAACTTATCTGCTTGTTAACCTGAGTGCCAAACTAAACCTGTCTAATAAAGAGAAATAACTTCTCTTTCGAACATAGACG
>LRSR01008172.1:0-22161 GCA_001579985.1 Hypsibius dujardini
TGTGTCTGTCTGTCTGTCTGTCTGTCTGTCTTTCTGTCTGTCTGTCTGTCTGTCTATCTGTCTTTCTGTCTGTCTGTCAAACAACATCAGGGACAGCCACTGCTCCCGAACCCATCCATCAATTCGTCAAATCAACCCGTTGTTTGCACGTACTTTTCTCGTATGTCTTGCCGTTCGGCACCACCATGGTGCGCTGGATAATTGGCAGCGTGGGGCCCACCACTGCGTCAATCACCCCAAACAGGTGCGCCTGGTGCGCATGGCTCGGCTGCACAGCTCCCGGATGCATGAACGCGAGGGGGTTCCTGATGATGATCTTAGCGTCTTGAATCGGTGGTCCATTCCAACCGTCGCGGCAGAGTTTAACCTAGAAAAAGGCAGCCGGGAAACCCGAGATTATGAGCCATGAGTCGGAAAAGAAGAAACAACAGCAACAAGGTGATACAAATGGAGTGATGAGTGCGTGTGAGAAGGAACTGACCAGCAGCTGCTTTGGTCCGCAGAAGCTTCGATCGAGAGCCATTTTTGCAGATGCGGCACACTCAGCAGCGGATAGTCCTCCGTACGTGACGAATCCGTAGCCTGAATTTGCCCCGTCTGGAAAACGAACATAGACAGGGTTAGTACTGCTACCGCATGGCGCAAGGGCGGACACAAAGACACATGACACCGAGTTCTTGCCAATCAATTGGTACAGCAAGCAAGTACAACAGATAGACAGATAGACAGATAATCACACAGACAGACAATAAGACGGATAATGCGACAAACAGGCAGGCAGGCAGACAGGCAGACAGACAGGCAGACAGGCAGACAGGCAGGCAGGCAGGCAGGCAGGCAGAGAGACAGATAAGCAGACAGGCCGACAGACAAACAGGTAACAGATAGATGGAAAGACAGACGGACAAACAAACACAATCAGGCTACAGACAGGCTACAGACAGAATCAGGCTACTCGTACTCTCACAGACAAATCAGGAGTATTCCTTGGCACAGAGACCGAGGCCCCCCTTCCCTCCATCTCCCTGTCATTTCAAATGACCATACAAGTGATATTGCTAGTGTTCGAACCAACCGAACACTAAATGCCATTGCCAGAGTGGTGCCATTCAGCCCTAGTGTTAGCACTATGGCCCACATTGTTACAGCTGTGCCGCGGTTACTTTGAGGGTCGCTCTTTGGCTTCTGGTAAGCCATATGGGACATTTACGCGTTTGATTGGCTTAGCTGCTGATTAGTTTACTGGACTGTCAAAAACTCTACGGCACCACAAAATCAAACCATCAGGTCGGCAAGAAACTTTTAAAATGTTGACACAAAAATATTTGTGCAAAAATCTCTGGACCAGATTAACAGACTTGATAAAGAACTCTTAATATCGTGGATGAACTACAGTGGAAAGCGTTGGAAAGATGACGAAGTTCCCTTTGGGGGGGGGGACGAACGACAACAATGCAGTAACATGTGCAGTATTGTGACCACTATCAATCAAAACTCATTTGATGCGTTTTACCCCCATGGCCTACCAGAAGGCAAAGAGCGACCCTCAAAGTAACCGCGGCATAGCTGTATTAGCGCACACAAACGCCGTTATAATTTCTGCCCCATCTCTGTAGAGATAGAAATACAAGCACATATAAAATGACAAACAGATAAATAGTCAGGTTAACTGCGATGGAATCAGACAAGTAAACAGACAGATGGGCTGACAGACAATCAGGCAGTTAAGCAAACAGACAATTAGACACAAGTTTACAGGAGGGCAACCATACACACTTTGCACCAGGTGGAAGAATATCTTAAAGCTTCAAGAAAGACTGCTTCTTCGCTTACTTGATTTGAGTGGAACCTGAACGTCGGCGATCGGTCCGAATTTCCTGAACAGCCTCCGAAGGTCCTGCCACGTGAAATCGGACGGCAGATAATTGACGAAGAGCTTGTCGCGGCAGGTCGATTTCATCACGTAATTGTTCGCCAGATGCTTCTGCAGAAAGGCGACTTCTTGGGAATTCAGCGCCGGGAATCCGCTGGCTGAGTGTTGTTCGAGGATCTCCTGCACATGTTGCTCTTCCTCCTCCGACAGCGGAAACGGATTCCCATTCCACGCCAGCAGCCACAGCGATTCCTGGAGATGCGCCGTGTCAGCAGGGGAAGCGTACACATAGAGCTGGTCGTTGTGGTATCTGGTCGGCTGTCCTGACATGGTTGCAGTAGCGGAGAAGGTTCTTCTGAAAAAGAAACTGGGAAAACAACGAGGAAAAAAGGAAACAATACAACGAATTCTCGAACTGACTGCCGAATCGAGTACGAAATTTTGCAGATGGTAGAGAGCTGATACCACTAGTGAAAGGTAGCCTGCGCTAAACTAGGGACCAAGATAGTGGTGGGATGGAAACGCTAGTGGTCGCTCGTGTTGGTTCGTTGATGACCACAGGTGAACAGACAAGGGGTGGGAATTTGCACGGTGTGAAAATTTGAAGACAGTATACTGACTGTCGTTTGTCTGCCCATCTGTGTGTCTGCCTGTTCGTCCGCAGGTCTGTCTGCCTGTTCGTCCGCAGGTCTGTCTGCCTGTCTGTCTGTCTGTCTGTCTGTCTGTCCGTCTGTCTGTCTGTTTGTGTATTTGTCTGTTTGTCTGTTTGTTTGTCTGTCTATCTATCTGTCTGTCTTCTGCGTGCTATTGTCTGTCTGACTGATTTAAGAATCCAAAGATGTGCTCAATGTTACCGATACAAAGGAACACTGACTGATCGTAGCATTTCCGCGCGGTTTACTTACAGTCTTGTGGAAGAATCGATACGCTGGCTACTGGTGAAAAACCGTACCGAAGAAGCGTCCGATTCGCTGGTAAAAATCTTACGTTTCAACCGAATCGCTACCGACATGACTTGGGAAATGGAACATGAGCTCTTGTCGGTGGGAACTTTCTTCAAAGAAAAACGGGACAAACGGACATTCTATACAATCGTGGACTGCTTTCGGACGCCGCGATTGCGCCGGGTATCCTTGTGCATGATGTACATTTGGTTTTCCTGCGCGATCGGCTACTACGGACTCTTTCTTTCCATTGACCGCCTCGTGCCAAATCTGGCTCTTAATGTCTTCATCAACGGAGCACTCGAACTGATTCCGTGCCTGATTAGCATATTTGTCGTGCCCCGGTAAGGTTTTCCTATCTCTCTGTTTGTCATCTTGTCTGTCTGTCTGTCTGTCTGTCTGTCTGTCTGTCTCTGTCTGTCTGTCTGTTTGTCTGTCTGTCTGGCTGTTGGTCATTTTTTTTGTCTTACTGTTTGTCTGACTTTGTGTTTTGTTTTCTGTTGTCTGTCTGCCTGTTGGTCTGCGTGTGAGTATGCCCTTTGTTGTCTGTCGGTCTGCCTGCTGGGACGTTGGCTAGTCTGTATTGTGATTTCTTCCTCCTTGGAATAGATACGGTCGTAAACAGCCGATGATCGTCTTCAACTTCCTCGGTGGATTTGCCTGCATCCTCAGTTGTCTCGTGAGGGGCAACACCCGCCCCTCGGCTATGGGCCGCACCGCACTGACCTTGATCGGTCGGCTTTCGCTGACAGGAAGTGCCTGCTCCTTTTTCATATGGGCCGCAGAACTGTACCCAACCGTCATGCGAGGCAACGGCATCGGTGTCTGCATGTTCGCGCTCCGCCTGGGAGGCGTCTTAGCACCGCAGCTTCTCGCCCTGGTAAGAAACACACACAGGTACCAGTACACAAAACAGGCACGTCAGTTCATCGAGGTATTCTCACATCAAATTTTAGGGTCCTTACACGTTCAGAGAATTTCCTGTCACCGTCCTCGGCATCATCGCACTTGGTGGCGTAGTCGCGGTAAGTCTTGCCATCTAGCGGTTGAAGAAGTCTAGAGTTATTTTCAACTGTCTGCCTGTTTCGTTGTCTGTCCGTCTGAATGCTTGTTTGTGTCTGTCTGCTGTCTGTTTTTCTATCTGCCTGTCTGTCTGTCTGTCTATCTGTCTGTCTGTTTGTCTATCTGCCTGTCTGTCTATCGATCTATTCGCCGTCTGCCTGTCAGTTTGCCCTTATACCTGTCCGTTGGTAAGGTAACTTCTCATTGCTATAAGATTGCCTGTCCTACCCAGCTGAGCTTCAACCACTGAGCTTCAACCACATTTCAGGCATACCCTCTCCCTGAAACGATCAACGTCAACCTTCCCGACACCTTACCGGAAGCGGAAAACTTTGGCTGCAAGGAGGCCGAACTCCGAAAGTCTCGCGACGGCCTCAGCTTGTCCTCCCTCACCAGTGTCCGAATGTCCCATCTCAGCAGCCAATGACAACGAGGGTCTGGCCCTGAAATCTCCAAACACGTAACAGACAAATAAACAATATTGCGTCGACATCATGTTGATTCAATTTTATTGTGGTAGATGAAAAAGAACTTGATTCTGTGCACACACGTACACACACAAAGGCAATTGACAAAACATACGACACGATATAATAAAAAGTGGGATAAAAGAAAGGCCGTTCTATTCCGGCCGTTGTTGAGGACTCTTCTGCTGCGGCCGTAAATAGGCATCACGATGTTGACGGCGCAGGTCGTCGTAATTGGCGCCGCCAGTCTGTCTGTCATCCGTCCGGTTGCTGTTGTTGGATTGACTGCCAAAACCGACGCCCGGATTACTGCCCAAGTCAAAGTCCAACGAGTTCGGCCGACGTTCGTCCAATGAGGAGTCGTCGTAGTAGCTGTTCTTCTCCGAGTCGATGTCCAGCGTATTATGGTAGTCGTCGGTGTTCATGGCCGAGTACTGTTCCCCTGCTGAGCGGCTTTGTCCAACCTGCACACCCCAAGAGTATTTTGGATTGAGCAACGAAGGAAGTCTTCTACCGACAAGTGACGGGAACAAAAAGACAGACAAACAGACTTCCCGAAAAGTTATAGTACCACAGAGGCAGACGTATCAGAGGTATATAGAGAGAAAAACAAGCGGACAGGTGGGCATGTATATGGACAGTAGAAAAAGCAGGCCAACAGGCAGACAAGATGGACAGACAGAAATACACGTGCATCGGAAGGCCTGACAATCAAACAAAAAAGACAGTCAGCCATGCACCCAGAGGTGGAGACGCTGGGAGAGATAACAAGATAGTCAGGCAAAAAATAAAAACAAACAAACAGGAAGACAGACAGACACAGACAAACAGTCAGACAGAGAGACACATAGCAGACAGACAGACAGACAGTCAAACAGACAAACAGACAGACAGACAGACAGTCAAACAGACAGACACTCAGACAGACAGACAGACAGACAAATAGACAGAGAGTAAAGGCAGGCAGGCAGGCAGACATTCCAGCTAACCTGAGGATCAAAGCGGGTGTCACGCCCGGCGGCCGGATAAGCGCCTTCATATATCTTAGGACTGCCGAGGTCGAGCGGTGTGTTCCAACTGGGCTGTTGCACTCGCGGTGGGCTGGCCTGACCGCCCTGGCGCTTTCGAATGGCATCACCCACTGGGGAATTGGGCAGACGGAGGAATTTCTCCTGACACGCACGGAAGTAGCTCATTTTGCCGACGAAAAATCCAGTCACTGCCATTCCGATGACTTTCGGTAAGGATCCGTACTTCGGGTGAGCCTGAAGGTAGCCCTGCTTCACGGCCAAATGCGTCAAGACACCGCCGACGGCCGCAAGAGGCAGTGAACGATAATAGAGAGACTCTCTGGAAGGACACAAAAACGACTTAAGAAATTAATCAACGACACCCAATAGAAATCAATCAATCAATCAATTGAAATGAATGGCTTTTCAAAAAAATGTGATTTGCTGAAATTAAATTCAACCTCTTACTTTAATCAAACTTAACCTGGAAATTTACTTTTAGTATGCAGTCAAAGTATGTCCATTTGTACTAATTAGTAGTACTTACTTACGCTTGCAGCACAAATGACATAATGAATCTTGAATCAGCCGCTCCGTCAATCAGCCCAAAAAATGCGTCATAGAAATCAATCAAACCATCAGTCGCAGCAATAAAGGATAAAACTGCTCAATAATTATCGTAACAACTCAATCAATCAATTAGCTACCGGCCCCCTCAACGTACTGTGTGCACTCTTTCACCACCCGCATCTCCTCCGCCGAGAACTTATAATCCTTCCCCATCGGCATGTCCATCCCGGTTGTGTCGGCATAGCCCATTCCCGGTGCGGGATCCGTGACAAGCTGCCCGGAGAGCGTGTCATAATTCTCTGGGGTCCTGGAGGAATTCCTTCCCGCGGCGGCGCCCCCGAGTCCCGAACTGCTGCCGGAGTAGCCGGACGGCGAGCCGGACGGACTGCGGTCATATCCGAGACTGCTGCGGTAGGTGTCGGAGGAGTCCGAGTTGGGGTTGGAGTTGCCTCCGCCACCAGGACCTCCAAATGGGGAAGACATTTTTTGAAATATTTTTTAACGAAGGTTTAAGAAAATGCCAGAAAATGTTGAAAGATGTGCCGGACTATGGACAAATTCGAGTCAATAAATGCGGAAAATTGGAGTATCGACGGAGCCGGGAGACTTCGGATGGGCGAGGGAATTTATTTAGTTTAAAAATCAGCTGTTTGATAAGTTCGCTGCCCATTGAATAGACAGTGCACTGCTTTCGATTGATTGATCACTTGACTTAACCATATGGCCAGAATACTTGGCTGACAGAGTTTGAACTTAATGCGCTTGAGAAAGAGAGTGGCTCTAACTCCGTTAGCCAAGCATTCTGATTGTGTGTATTCTTGTCCCAGCAATTGATTGGTTTGATTGCATGTTACTGTATGACACTATTTCTGTTTCTCACACTGCGCCAGGATATCGCAGTAGAAATCACCTCGCTTTTTAAGACAAACTGCTAAATTCCTCGTCAGCACGTGTCACATTTCTACTTTACCTGATTCAAACTGCCAAGGTAAACAATCAAGACACGGTAAAAATTTGCTCGGAATTTTAATTACGTTTTTATTATTCACTCACACGTGTTTGTATCGATTTTTTCGCTTTCATTTTCATAGTTTTTGCCCGTCCAACCTTGTATCATTCTTCGAGGATTTCTTGCTTTACCGTTTAACTCCTCCATTGAAGATTCTAAGCGACCAGTGGCATTGTGTGTCACGTTATCTTGGCGCCATATGTTTGACGGAAGTTTTTTTGATCACTTTCATTTTTCCACTGCGCACCATTACGACCTTGACCAATTTAGCAGCACGCATTTCACACCTCGGATTATTGGTATTTTATTTACGTGAATAGCGAGCGAGAAAGCGAGGATTACTTACTTCATGCGTCGAGGTGAGGAAGGAAGATTTTCACTCCATTTTTTTCCAATTTCGAACCGACTTTCGCAAGGTTTTTTCTGACAAAATGTTCGCTTCAGTGGGGGAGCCTTCAATGACCAGATTGCAAGATGAGGCAGGTTACAATTTTAATGGAGGTGCCGTGGCGTTGTCGTCGGAGAGGAAGCAGTACACCATCGATCAAGGTGAGGAAGGAAAATGAAATGCGCGCCTCGCCGGTTTAAGTGATTGGCGCATCGACTGATTGCTTGATTGTTGAATTATTGACAGTCGTTGTGAAGCGGTCGGTTGATTGATGTATTGTACGTATTTGGAATGTAGCCCAGGCGTTGAATATGACCCGTTGTTCCATTCTAGCGCTGGAGAAGCTCGGATTCGGAAGATATCAGATGAAAATGATTTGCGTGCTGGGATTTTTCGGGGTGAGAAAGCTGTGCGAGAAGTCATCCCATGTGTCCTGTTGCTTGATTGGTCAATTGGTTGCTTGCTTGATTGAAGGGCCGAATTCGTCTTCGATTGATTGATTGGTCGATCGGTTGCTTGCTTGATTGAAGGGCCGAATTCGTCTTCGATTGATTGATTGGTCGATCGGTTGCTTGCTTGATTGAAGGGCCCAATTCTTCTTCGATTGATTGATCTGTCTCATACTCCTAAGTACTGGTAATATTGCGTTTTGGTTTTAGGTTGCGGATGCATTGGAAATCATGCTGCTGTCCGTCCTCTCTCCCGTACTGCGGTGTGAATGGGGCTTAACGGAGTGGGATGTCGCGGCAGTCTCAACGGTACGATTTAAATATATTTAAGTGAAGGTAACTTCTAATAATGTGTTATTTTGTCTAATTGAAAATACAAATTGATATTGAGGAGCATATTCTAATTGAAAGTCGCAATATTTTATTTAAACTTTACGATATTTTATTATTTAATTATTTAAATGTTATTTTATATATCAAAGTCTAAATGTGTTATTCAAACGTCATATTTAAATGTTTAAATAAACCTTGCTGATAATTTAGAGTTTTGTGTGTTTTATTTTATTTTAAACAGTACTAATTCACATGAAGGACACTCCGTACCAGTAATTTTTTTTAATTGTTTAATTGAATTTTTTTAATTGAATTCAGGTTGTTTTCGCGGGAATGCTGGTATTTGGTCCGATTTGGGGGAAGATGTCCGATCGGTTCGGGCGATGGCCGACCCTGTGGATCGTCATGTTTTTGATGGGCTGGTTCGGTATCCTCACCTCCTTCAGTCCGACCTACAATTGGTTGCTGTTTTTGCGGATGCTCGTGGGTGGCGCAGCCGTCGGAACTGGCCAGAGGTAAGATATTCCTCCGCTAATCCGAGAAAGTTGTCTGTGTTTACACTTGCTGTTGTTTTTTCTCAGTTTCATTTTGTTCGCGGAGATGCTTCCTCCAAAACACAGGTACGAGTACCGTATCGATCAATTAAAGTGGACTGATCTTTATGAGGGACTTAAACCGCGATGGGTCTGCTCGTTGCAGAGGCAAGATGTTGGTCCTTACGCAGCTGTTTTGGGCCAGCGGCAGTTTTATCCTCATCGCTGCTGCTGCTATTATCATTCCCAATTTCGGCTGGCGATGGCTCATGATTTTCACAGCCGTGCTGTCATGGGTCAGTTTATGTTTCTTCAAGGTACGAAACTGGTTGCCAGAACTTAGGTATTGTTGTCTGTCCGTCTATCTCTATGTCTGCCTGCCTGTCTGTCTGTCTATTTGTATGTCTGCCTGCCTGTCTGCCTGTCTGTCTATCTGTATGTCTGCATGTCTCTATGTGTGTCTGCCTGTCCGTCTATCTGTCTGTCTGCCTGTCTGTCTGTCTGCATGCATGTCTGTTGCTTGTCTGTCTGTCTGTGTATCTGGTTGTTTTTTTTCTCTTTGTCATTTGTTTGTCGGTGACTCTGTGGTTGTTGTGCCTTTTCTCATATCCGCTGGTGAATCTTCAGATGGTTCCGGAATCTCCGCGTTTCCTACTGGGAAAAGGCAGACATGAGAAAGCCCTCGCCTTGCTGCAGAGCATTGCCAAAGTCAATAAGACGACACTTCCAGACGGGCATCTCATAATGCCTGCACTCGTACGTTTGATCAAAAGAAGTCATTGACAAGTCCAAATGAGGCTCAGATGATTCTAATTTGTTGCAGCAAGAGCAGGGAAAGATCGCGGACATGTTTTCTCCGCATTATCTCAGGCTAACCCTGCAACTGTTCGTCATTTGGTTTTGCATGACCTTTGGCTATTACGGTGTCGTGCTGAGCAGCACAGAAATCGTGCAACAAGCTCCGATTTGCGATATATCTGGTGAGTGTGTAATCTAATGTACACGACAACGCAGTTGTATGGATGGACACGCAGACAGACAGACAGACAGACAGACAGAGAGACAGACAGACAGACAGACAGAGAGACAGACAGAGACAGACAGACAGAATGACAGACAGAATGACAGGCAAAATGACAGACAAGACAAAATATAAATATCTGAAAAAAAACGGGTGCGCTAAATGATTTTCTTAATGCAGGAAACGTTGTGAGCGAGCACACCTCGCTTGCGGTAAAAGAATGCGGCTGCCGACAATTGACTTCCGATGACTATGTTACTCTCATAGTCGGCACTCTGGGCGAATTCGGTTGTAAGTAACTCCTCCACTCCCAAATGTCTGCTCATATAAAAGAACACTTGGAAAATGGTATTTTTTCTAGCGTTGATAATCAATGTGGTGTTGATGGATGTCATCGGCCGGAAGTGGACATTCATCGTAAATTTGGTGGCATGCGCGACATTTGTCCTGCTGCTGAATGTCTGTACAACCCGTTTCATTCTGTCCATTTTCATCCTGTGTGCGAGGATGTTTATGTCCGCGATCGGAAACGCTATTTATATCTACACGTCCGAGGTGAGGGGCCGAATTGTTGGAGCTCTGCTTTGTAAGTATTGGTTCATTGGGTAAATTTAATAAAAAATGGCTTGGTGCTGTGCTATTACAGGTGTATCCCACCACATTCCGAGCTGTGGGTCTAGGTGTCTGCAGTTCCTTCGCCCGGATCGGATCCATGATATCGCCCTTCGTCGCACAAGTGCTCATGGCACATTCCGTTCCAGGCGCATTGGGCGTGTATGCTGCTGTCATGATTTTAACGGGTAAAGTTGCGTTACAGCTGTTCCTATGAACCCAATTTTGTTTGAAGGTCTCTCTCTCTCATTGCCTGTCTGTCATCTGTCTGCATGCCTGTCTGACTGTTCGTTTGCCTGTCTGTCTGCATGCCTGTATATCTGTCTGTCGGCCTCTCTCTTGTGTCTTTCTGTCTGTTCTTTATTTGTCTGCTTTCCAAGCTTGTCTGTCTGTCTACCTGTCTGTACGAGCGCTATGTCCATCCTTAAGTGGATTTGTGCTTTTTTTGCCTGCTTGGTCGCCTGAAAGATTCCATTTACTGTCTATGCCTGAACCTGTCTGACCTTATTCTGATCGGTATTTCTTTCGTTTATCATTATTGTCAGGTTTGTGCTGTTTTTGATCGCTTCTTTGTATGTTCTTCAGCCATAAACTGCCTCTTCTTACCGATCGAGACCAAAGGAAGGAATTTACCGGTAACAATATTCCTCCAGATTTCGAAGCCTGCATCGCTAGCGTTAAAGTTTTTGCCTCATTTATCTCCGCAGGATATCGCGATCTTTCACTGACAACAGCAGCCAAGTCAAGAATCCCCTCGCTTCAGTGCAAGATACTTGGTGTGATATTTATATTTTGCTGCACGAAGACCCAGCGTCTGACAATGGAATCTCCACTAGCGGAAAATCTCCCTACCCCATCCTTCCTGATATTCCTAGAGTCCTGTGTTCACGGTGTTCCACTCCCGGTATCTCCCAAATCCGTCCGTCACTTACCTACCACATACACTCCTTATTCTCTTATTTTTCAAAAATTACGGATGCTAACACGGACAATTTGAAATCTCAATACCAACACGCCTACACATGTACTGCATCACTTCCAGCTCCGTTTCACAATGAACGCGCAATAAAATCAACCAGGAATGGACAATTTGGACTACTTACAATGGAACTCATAGGCACAGACAGACAGACAGACAGACAGACAGACAGACAGACACGCAGACAGACAGACAGACAGACACGCAGACAGACAGACTTATGTAAAATAAGTATTCTCTTATTTTTCGAAAATTATGGATGCTAACACGGACAATTTGAAATCTCAATACCAACACGCCTACACATGTACTGCCTCACTTCCAGCTCCGTTTCACAATGAACGCGCAATAAAATCAACCAGGAATGGACAATTTGGACTACTTACAATGGAACTCGTAGATGTTTTAATTTCGATAGCCCTGAAATTATTCCCATACATACCCACCACCCAGTGGCTCCACCCCCTGTGGTTGAAGATATTCTCACTGCAACCAATCGATTCCAAATTTATTTTCGAACAGGATTGCGGTAAAAAATGTTCCGTTTTCAGTGGAAATATTAGTTGTCATTAATAATTATTTATTAATTCTTTTTTAGTTATTTATTTATTCATTATTAGTTGTTATTTATTTAATTAGTTATTTATAAACTAAATTCAAGGCTATCGGAATACTATAATACTCAATACTACTTCAATACTATCGGAAGGCTCGCAGAGCTACCTTGTGAGTAAAAGGATTTATCGATTTAATCGTGATCGTGTGCCTGTAGATAGGCGTGGACAAACTAAATGTAACATAATAACAACAATAAATTGTACCTCTATTCCATATATCATGCAACAGTTTTAGTTCATCTATAACAGATTTTTTTGAGCCAGTTGAAACAGGCGCAAGATTCATCCAGTAAGGCAGTCTCTGGATGTGCAGACTACTTCGAATCCAGCCCGTAAGGCAGTCTCTGGATGTGCAGACTACTTCGAGTCCAGCCCGGAAGACGACCGCTCTCCATACCGATATCCCGAGCCATAGCCCCGGCAGTTGCCGCCCTGGTTGGCGTGCCACATGTTGCCCCAGTAGCTCCACGGTCCGGTCTCCGCGCCGGCGACGATCATGTACGGCGGCAGACGGATCCCCGCCTTGTTCAGCTCCCTGGCCGTTTGCCCGATCGTACTGTCTGCCGGCAGGGCGGCCATCTTATCCTGGCAGTTACCGAGAGTGTTGTACAGGGCACGTCCGGACAGGTTCCCCAGCAGCATGGACGCGGTGACCAGCCAAAACTGCCACCAACCGCGCATACCGCGGACGCCGGGCGGTGCAGCCGCAGCAGCATTAGCACCCCACACACTCTGGATGGTGCCGAAGTAGGCCGCCGCGCCACCGAGGATGGTCCCCGGGACGGCCCATTTCCAGTGCGCGTCGCGTGAGCAGTCACGGATGACTTTGATCTCATCTGGGGAACGGGAAAAGCACAGACAAGAATGTTAATGAGGCTAAGAAAGTGGTTGACTTAAATGGCGGAAGATTTTCCGGCGGAATATTTGAGTCGCTATCCACCAGAAGAATGCGAAGTCACTACCCATTCTCCGTCTGTGATAATGCTGTCCGTCCGTCCGTCCGTCTATTTATCTGTCTCATTTGCTATCTTAAGCCTTGAATCGGACCTTCGCTTTGCCTATCGTCCCTCCAATGGCCTTACGCTCGGCAGTCGGTATGTTCCAAACCATCCACGGTCTGCTCACGGTATGGGTCATGGACTAGCTTGTGGGCTGTTTCAGCCCGACCTCGATGGAAAATACAAAGGTGTTCCCTCAGTAAGCTGCTCACGCGTAGACGCGGAGGGCTGAACAGACGGATGTGCGGTTGGGTAATAAGTTGACGGGTGTATGATCGGATGAAAAGATGGGACGACGGATCGAGCGATCCAGGGACGAACGAACGGACGGGTAGTTGGAAGGACGGACGGAAGGACGGACGGAAGGACGGACGGAAGGACGGACGGAAGGACGGACGGATGGACAGACGGATGGACAGATGGTTGGAAGGACGGATGGACGGGTGGACAGATGGTTGGAAGGACGGACGGACGGATGGTTGGAAGGACGGACTGACGGATGGTTGGAAGGACGGACTGACGGATGGTTGGAAGGATGGACGGACGGTTAGAAGGACGGAAGCCTGGACAGACCGACGGCTGGAGATATGGATTCTGAGTACACTGAACGGTTAGAAAGAGATACGGTAGATGACTGCTGATTGGAAATATTATAACAAAATTGTGCTCGCCCAGTGAAACTCTGGCTGAATCAGTTACTGCACCGCAAAAAACCCTCGCTATGTTGGGGGAGTGACTTGGCGATTTGAGCCAGCTTGAACGGATTCGACTTAATTATGACGGGAAATCTGTGTACTATTATTCTGATCAGTCAATCAACGACACCGGTCTTCTGGTACTTACCGACGGATAATCCCCACAAGCCCGGGCCGTGATGGTGGTAGTAAAGGCCGTATTGACTCGGTCGGGCAGAGTCTTCCGGAGCGCCAGGGTCGTCTTTGTGCGGTTCCACAGACATACTCAGTCCTTAATTCAAGAATCCGACCTTGAATAAAAACGGAAGAAGAGGATATAACTAAATTGGTATCTTTCGCGAGTGGGAACCAAATGAATCAGAAGTGTATACGGAAACACCAGAACCGTAACTTACTTGTAGGAAAAATATGTGCCACCGCCTGAAAAAGCAATAACCGTTTGGACTTCAGAAAAAAACTGAGAACATTTTGACAGAAAAAAATATTGGCGTAGAAGAAGGAACAGGGATGTCTGATGCGGAGTACGATAGTTTGTGGGGAAAGCAAATACACACCTGGCAAAAACCTTGCGCTAACTGAATTGAGCCCTTACACTCGTTTGGCGTATGGCTGCTGCTGTTGCACACAGCCCGAGTTAAAGTGCTCGATTCAATCAGCGCAAGGGTTTTGCCACGTGTGTGTGTATCATACTGGTATGAGGTAAGGGCACTGGAATGGGCCACCTGACTTTCCCGTACTCTGGAATGGGCCACCCTGGAATCACAATTTCCTCACAAGTTTTGGCTATCACCAAGATCCTAAGCGACAGAGAATAATCGATAACCTGGTGAAACGCGTATCAGATATGAAAAAAATTGTAGGAACATGTTTTAAGACGAAATAATTGGACGGTTGGAAAAAGCTCACTATAGAGGACGCTGACTATGCAGTGACTCCTCTGTTTACCATTAATTTGCGACAGAGCGCCCCCTGCCGTCCGGTGGCCCATTCCAGGGTAAGGAAATTCAAGTGGCCCATTCCAGGGCCCTTTCCTCATACTGTGTGCTGCCTTATTAGAGTACTGTCTAGGGATCAGTCTCCTCATCGCTGCACTCTCTCTCTCCCAACGGAAGTACGGGGAAAACCCACGTTTTTGCCCTGACGGTGCACTGTGGGGGCGCTGCGCAATCCGTATTAATCTAACTGCCAAGCGCGCCAAATTTCTTTATTGATCATAATTTACGAACAGTCGATGGGAAACATAGGAAGGAAGTTATTGTATTTTCGCGTTAGACAGGGACAGTCGTACTGGAGTGGAACGTGAGCACGGCTGTACATACAGCACAAGCGCCGCGTGGCCGATTAAACGTTCCACATCTCGTACGCTGTCCCTGTCTAACGCAGAAATACAGTATTGTATTATGTACAGTGTAAGTTTACCAGCTGGTAAATTTCATTAATGTTCTTTACGATGGTACGTACGGTGGTACCTATGGCGGTACCTATGGCGGTACCCATGGTGGTATATACGGTAGTATCTATGGTGGTACCCATAGTGGTACGGACGGTGGTATCTATGTGGGGTACGTACGGTGGTATCGTTATAACTTCGTCATATACACCCAGTCACTCATTGCCCATGTATAATCAATCATTCAAACCAAACAAGCGAGGGCGGAGCCCGAGCTTGGCTTGTAGTGATTTAAGGGATCCTGGCAGAAATTTCAGCTCAACGCTGGGCCCCAGGGTCTTCCCTGTCTCGGCTGGAGAGCCGGGCAGTTCTTGTTCCCCTGAGCCCGGTTTTCTGTTGGCGGCTTTCTGAGGAAACCTGATTTCCATTTCTACTTTTTTAGATATTCCAAATTTGAAAATTGACATCGGGATTGGTTGGGAAAAGTTGTTTATTTCTCTGAACATGGAGCTATACAACACCTCACTGTCCGATCGCGACTCTTACGAGGGTTCCGGCTTGTACCATGGATGGGTAGTGATGTCATTTTTTAAACTGAATTAATAGACGTATTTAAGTTTAATTACATAGCAGGTCTTCGTGCAAGTTACAGAAATTTTCGTATTTTAAATTTTCGTATTTTAAATTTTCGTTACCCACAAAACCCCGATCCCTCAGATTTATTTAATGGGAATTTAAACTGTAAGATTAGAATTAGTTGTTCCCTAACGCTTTATTGGGTAAACGGGTACAAATGTGAACCGCCATAATAATTTATACTGTACTGGTTTAATAAAGGACTGAAAAACTGAAATTACTGTATTTTCGCGTTAGACAGGGACAGCGTACGAGCTGTGGAACGTTTAATCGGCCACGCGGCGTTTGTGCTGTGTGTACGGTGCACACAGCCGCGTACACGTTCCACTCCAGTACGACTGTCCCTGTCTAACGTGAAAAAACATTAGTCAACGGATTGGTTTTTTTTGTCAAACTAAAAATTAATTACTAAGGATGTTTAGTTAATTTACTTTCAATAACTAAAATACTAATCTAGTTCTTTCAAAAAATAATTAATTTAAAAATTAATTACTATGGATTTTTAGCTTTAGTTTCTTTCAATAACTAAAAATACTAGTCTAGTTTTACTCGAAATAAGTTGGCTAATTTTACTTTATTGGTTCTCTCACTTATTGTTTAGAAACTATAAACTTTAGTTTAGCTTTTTTAGTCAACAAAATAAAGCAAAGCCAAGAAATAAGACACACCCAGTCTTAGTTCAGTTTTTGGTTAAACTTTCCATCTCAACGGACCCTGCATGCACGTGTATTATTTATAGTACTGTACTGCCGCGATTAAACCGGTCCCTTTTTGCACCCGGGCAGCGCATTCGACCTGTGTGAGTGTGAGTGTGTGAGTGTGTGGTCACACTCAACACACAGGCGCGTGTGACGGAGGCGCGGCTAAACTGACCGGTTTAATTGCGGCAGTACAGTGTATGAGTATGAGGGAAGAGCTCCGGAATGGACCACTTGAATTTCCGTATCCTTGAATGGGCCCACCGGGGGGCAGGGGGCGCTCTGTCGGAAATTACTCGAAAACAGATGAGTCACCGCATATTCAGCGTCCTCTATAGTGAGCTTTTTCCAACTGTCCAATCATTTCGTTTTTCAAACACGTTCCCACAACTTTTCTTCACATCTGATACGCGTTCCACCGGGTTATCAATTATTCTCTGTCGTTTATGACCTTGGTGATAGCCAAACCTGTGTGGAAGTTGTGATTCCAGGGTGGCCCATTCCAGAGTACGGGAAAGTCAAGTGGCCCATTCCAGGACCCTTACCTCATACCAGTAAAAGGCAAAGTCTGTATTTCGGCTGACCATCCACTTAGTCGATAAATCAGCTCACTCATGGATTTTTCTTTGATGGCAGCTGCTTGATTGTTTTGATTTTCAGAAGTGCTATAGTATACTAGAATGTTGTACAGCAAATCAAACAATCAAGCACCTGCCATCAAAGAGAAATCCATGAGTGAGCCGATTTATCGACCAAGTGGAGGGTGAGCCGAAATACAAATTTTGCCCCATGCTCAATTAAGAAAATTGTACGTCTGAAATCTCGCAGTACCAGTACATTACGTGAGCAAAAAGTTGTGGATGGTTACCTGTGTGCCTCGAAAAATGGGGTCAACCATCACCGAATTGTCTACAGTATGATGAGAAGAGTACCTACACACGTGACAAAAACTTTGCATTAACCGAGTTAAGGCATATAACTCGTACAATGTATAGCTTTATACACAAGCCGAGTTAAATGGGTTAACTCGGTCAGTGCAAGGTTCTGCCACGTGTGTAGTCATAGTGTGCCCAGCCGAGAGAGACACGCACCGACTGCATTGCTGTGCATTTGCAGATTTGTGACGAAAAAGGCTGTTTGACTGCTTTACTCCGCCGCCGCAGCGCCGACGACAGGTACAGCCTAAGACAAGCAAGATGCACTGCCAGTGAAAATAGTCGGTCCATACACGACGACCACGTCTACAACTTCCGTCCAGCCGGCCGAGTGTGCATAGACGTTTATAGGTGCTGGCGTGCCGTAAATTTTAAATGACTCAAAAGGCCACAAAACCGAAACACCATAGTGCGTCCGCTGTGTCACGCAATGCCATGGACTTTCCTCCTTTCACATTCCCACACACACACACACACACACACACACACACACACACACACACACACACACACACCACCGCAAAACCTGAACAATCATTAACACCTTACACCGTTATCGTATATGCCCATGCCAATCCGGTATACAACAACATTGGAATAATAATTTTGCATCTTATTTCAACGACCACGGCTGCGTTTGTTCACTGCATCTCATTCACTTTGGGATACGGAAGCGGATTTTTGCGTTATTTTTGCGATCCTAAAATTTTAAACTATCGGCGTTAAGCTGCGGGGATTACACGTAAAATGTATCCGGGCCAGCAAGGTGGCAGCGGAAATGGCCTGAATAATTACAGCCATCCCAGTAATAATAATAATAATAATAATCCGTCGCAATGGCTGGACTACAATTCCGGCGGACTACCGAACCATCTTTTGCAACCGCAACAACATATGGGATCCGGATCGGGACAACCACAACAAGGCCCAGGGTCCCTTCATCCCGGTAGTCAGCACTCCGGAATTTATCCCCCAGGATCCAGCCCGTCATCGCTGCATCACATGCAGCTGCAGCAGCAGCAACGTATGGGATCCGGATCAGCCGCAGGAGGGTCGCCGCATCCCGCGATTTATCACCCCGGATCTAGTCCGTCCCCGTCCTCATCCTTGTCTGTTCCCTCTCCAGGCATGACGTCACACCAGCAGCATTTGGTCCAGATGGCTCACCATATGACGCAAAATAATAATAATATTTCCCAGCATTCGCAATCCCATGTGAGTTTTTCCCCTTTTCATCCGATAAATGTATGATTTAAAAAATAGTGAAGTTTTCAAAATATATTTCAGGTGAATCAGCATTATTACCCGTATCCAACCGCGTCGCCGGTGCAGCAGCAACGGTCGAGCTATCAACAGCAGAACAACAATAATAGCAGTAGCAGTAACAGTAACAACAACCCTGCAAATTATTCCTCCCAATTGCCGAGCCCGTATTCCTCCTTTTCCGCCATGCAGAGTCCGCCGCCCAGTATGATCGGATCGCCGGGTCAGCCCTTCTCTAATTCCAGCAATCATTCAAGTGGGTACTGCTTGTTTTCCCTGGTGGGAAGGGTTCATGATTTAAAGGGGGGAATTTAGGGATTTTGATCGGAACGCTGTGCTTGATTGACGTATTACGCGGAAGTTAGTGATGTGCTCTCTAGATCTGCTTTGTTTTGATGTGTTTATTCCTATTGGCATATTATTATTCCTGCTGTCTGGCTCCAGGAAAGAAGCTTGCTTATAAGACATTTACAAAGTGGGGGGAGGGGAGCGAGAGATTAATTGAATTTGGAAATGAATGATTTCTTAATTGAATTGTGCGACTGAAGTTTCCACTGAAGAAGAACATCATTGATTGATCGCTTGAGATTGATTGGACGTTGTTTGCCAGAATTCCAGTCCCACAAAACATTAGCCTCACGATTTTAAACTGGCCTTGAAACAGCTTATCTTCAACATGATTTATATTGATATTAATTAAAATAAGCTGACATTAAAATACAACTAATAATTGGCTTCCTTCATGTGATTACGAAAGCGTTGATTGATTGAACACTCGCAGCTGGACCCATTGATTGCTTGATTGTGACAACCACTCGCCTAGTGTTGTTAAACAACGTGTTTGAAGTTTAAATAGAATATCCGATAAGTTTTTATCCTCCGGCATAGTTTATTTCAATAAAAAATTATTTAAAAAAATCGGTTTCTATTTTTGGTACTTTAAGGAAAAAAATGATTTCCTTTAAAACCAACGCCGCTTTTTGAGCAATTTAAAACATCTCTTGAATATATATTTATACAACGCTATACTGGTCTCTAGAATACCAGGTTTCTTTTCTCTTTTTCAGATCCTTCCCCGACGCGCAGCATGAGTTCGCCCTCCTTCCCCATGGGATCCCCGCTGATGCGGCAGTTCTCTGGCGGTGGAGGACCGCCGTCGGTCTCTTCAATCCAAGTCACCGCTGCACCGACGACCCCCTCCCCACACCAGCTCCCACCCTCACCGTCACCCTCGGCACACTCCCAAGCCTCCCCAGCGCCAGCGCCAGCGCCACCACTACTACTACCTACCCTTCCTTCATCGTCATCAACACCATCATCAGTGACCGCCGCCGTTCGAGCTCCGGTCAAAAAATCCGCCGCGGCTCCTTCCACACCTGCTCCCAGTAAGACGATTCCCCTCACCAACGGGAAGCCCAAGAGCAGTAGCGACCCACCACCCGTTCCCGCTGCCCCGGCCATGCTGCACAGCGAGAGTATCGTGGAGGAGCCCCTCCCGCCGTATCCTTCACCAGAGGATCTGGAGCATCTGACCCGGCACATCCGGCCAATGATTCCTGAGGCGATGCTGAATCGCATCATGGCCAAAGCCGGCATCACTTTTGCCGACCCGAAAATTGGGATTCTGATCTCTCTGGCCGGGCAGGCGTTGATCCATGACATTGTCAAGGACGCCGTGGCGATGGGGCAGCAGCAGGGGCAGGGCCAGCCGCCACTGAAGGGCCAGCTGCTGCTGCGGAAGAACCTGGAGAAGGTGCTGCAGGAGCATGGGATGAAGCAGCTGCCGGGGGAACCGTTCCCGGGGGTGAAGTCGCCGCCGCCGCCACAGTCGCAATCGTAGAAAGGGGATGTGTTTGTTGTCCTGGTGTATTAAAGTTGGATCGGCGTTTAGTCTCTAGGCTTGCGTGGGAACGGGCGCGGGAGCTCTTTTTCAGCGAAGGAGACGTCTAGTGTTACGCGGCGTCAGACCAAATCTGTTGACTTGACTGTCTGGAGGATGGAATCAGTTTCGGAGAATAGACTCAGTTTCTTACCAAAAATGGATTTCCCCCGCCGTGTACAATGTAGATTGTTGGTATTGGTTCTCATTGTGATGTGGAGGTGAATTATGCAAAGTCTTGTTTTGCACTACGAGGTGTAGAAGGTGTAAAACCTTTTGACATACGGACCTTTCTTACGATTTTATTTACTACAAGCCTGCGACGTGCGTGTTGAACAGTCATGCTGTAGTACCCGGGCAGGCAGGCATGCAAATAGAGACAGACAAATAGCCGGACGGACGGAAAGGCAGGCTGACAGAGAGACAGAGAGACAGAGAGAAGAGAGACAAAGAGACAGACGGATAGACAGACAGACAGACAGACAGACAGACAGACAGACAGACAGACGGGCAGACAGACTGACTGACACATTCGAGCAGGTAGTCTGGCTTAAATTTAACTAGCAAAAACTGCTACGTATCCCAAAATCCAACTAAACTTTTACAGCCGCACAGTAAAACACTGCAATGTCCGATGCGTAAACAGTTTCATCTCTTCCGGAAACTGGACGATGAAGGCTGACTACATGATACACGCGAAGTGTGAAAAGAATCACTCAGAGCTGCAGCTGTCTCCGCACATTTCGCACTCCCTCCGTCTTTTATGGTCGCCGCGCTCTCCTGCCTCCGGCGGGGCAATCGTAATTCTGCCTCTCCACTCAATTGTGTCGGTTGATACGTGATCTGTCAAATTGACCATTCGCCCTAAGGCGGCAGGCATAACGACTTCCCGCTCACCGTCCGCTAAACAGTGCACCTGCATTTAGCCCCTTATCCAACCACTTAAGGCACTGTACGTAGTAGGCTTAACGCCTATGCGTACTCTATGTTATACACATAAGATTTAATTGAAAAGCGTTAGGTGCGGTTCAACCGGATGGATTGAATTAATTCTGAATGACGCTAACTAATCCTTTCTTTCTTTTCACACTACCAGATACGATACTACTCTTTTCTTTCACGACGACTAGGGAAGGGAAGGAAAAGGAAGGGAGCGACGGATTGATTTTCTGCGGTTTGACGGAATGCGTCTCTCGACTCTTGATTGTGTGCTGTTTTGGCAATTGAGAGAGGCATAGATTCTTCTTGCTCAGTCAGACAAAGTTTTGCCGAACGAAACAACGAACTCCTTTTTAGTGTCTACAACTTGTTTCTCTGACTTATCAGATTCAAACTTCCGCTTCAGTTGCTGTATTTTTTAACGTGAAGGTTGTATGTCCCACGCATCCATGATGTGCGATCAGCAAGAGGATTGGCTGTATAAGCTGGAGACTCTGCGAGACTTGAAGGGACGCCATGATGCCTTGCTGGATGTGACGGAGCGACTGCGAACGACGCATAATCAGCTGAAAACAGAGGAAAAGAATCGGGCCGACTACAAGTCGGAGACCAGCGCGTTGGAGGCGGAGAAAAATGAATTGATTGACCGTCTGCGGAAGGTCAACAAAGACTTGGAGGATGTAAGTCTGGAACCATCAACCATCCCAACACAGTCTGGACTGACAACTTATTCTAGCACTGTGTCTGGACTGTCTGCATATTTGCTTGACATCGGTCGGCGTACGAAAGTTTGCATTTGTATCTGCTTGCCTGCTTGTCTTTCGATTTGTTTGTTTGTCTGTCTGTCTGTCTGTCTGTCTG
>LRSR01008173.1:0-10972 GCA_001579985.1 Hypsibius dujardini
GACAGACACAAACACAGACACAGACACAGACACAGACACAGACACAGACACAGACACAGACATACATACGTCTGGTATGTGTTTCAAAGTTGTGAGCGACATTTCAGAGCAGCCTCCGCCGTATACCATGCCGGCTCCTTATGAGGCAGGCTTCGATAAACCACCACAACCATCGGACCCCTATTTGGGACAACAGCAGCCCACTGCAATTGTTGCACCCTTAGGGACCACGTATATTGTAACCTCGGGATTGGAGACCTTCAACTTCAATCGACCTATGGGTCCCGATCCCATGCAGGGAATGTAAGTCCTTTGCCTTTTCTCATCGTCTACTCTAAAAAGAGTAGCTCAGTGTACTAAACCAATTAATATTACTATTTTGTTAATTGCAAAACAGATGCCCTTCCTGTGGACAGTCCGTCGTTACCCAGATTGACTACGAAGTCGGTGGCCACGCCCAGTCCATGATGTGTCTGTTTTGCTTCCTGGGTATGTTATTATCATTTGTTTCCAAAGACATTGTCAATGTAAAACAATTGTTTTTGATAACACTAATGGTTATTGGTTCTTTCCGATTGTGTTTCTAGGTGGTCTTCTATGCTGCTGGATTCCATTTTGGTATGCGAGATCCTTACCACTGTGAAAAGCTAGCTGAATATGTCAAATTATCGTTCCGGTTTACATTCATTTTTTCAATTGGGAATAATTCAATCAATTGTTTAATAGAGTATTCGTTTGTATTTGCAGCGTGCCCTCCATGCAAGACGTCATCCATTCATGCCCGAACTGCAAGTACCCACTGGGACGCTACAACCGATAGATGGCGCTACAACCGATAGATGGCGCTGCAATCGATAGATGGCGCTGCAACCGATAGATGGCGCTGCAATCGATTGATGGCGCTACAACCGATAGATGGCGCTGCAACCGATAGATGGCGCTACAACCGATAGATGGCGTTACAACCGATAGATGGCAATTTATCCAGGCAGACCAGCTCGCAATTCTTTTCTATGACTTTAAGAACTTTGGTGAACTATTTTTACAAGTGAAATTTAATTTTTAACAATTTCGACCCTCTTTTTCATGTTTTATTTGAAGGCTGATTCACAATCTGTTCAAAGGTGAAAATGTATGAATAACATTATTTGACCGCTGAGCGTGGGTTCCATATAGATTCATATGGATTGATTATTCCATATCCGTATGGATTCCATACGGATTGACTTGCAGACAGACGGACTGATGAGCTGACAAACGGACAGATGAATGGACGTACGGGTAGACGGACGGACAGACGGACGGGTAGACGGACGGACAGACGGACGGACAGACGGACAGACGGACGGGTAGACGGACGGACAGACGGACGGGTAGACGGACGGACAGACGGACGGGTAGACGGACGGACAGACGGACGGAGAGACGGACGGACAGACGGACGGACAGACGGACGGGTAGACGGACGGACAGACGGACGGGTAGACGGACGGACGGATGAACGGGTGAATGCATGGAGGGTAGAGAGACAGACCACAGGGAAACAGCAAGTGAGGTAAAAGCTGACAGATGCAAGATACTTTTTAATTGGAAGTTACAAACGGTAGGAGTGCTACGAAATCTCTATTTTTGTTTTGGTTTTTACATAAATACACTCTCATTTTTCAGAACTTAGAAATTCCGTTGGAATTTTGTGCAAATTTGTATGGACTATCTGCAGATATGTTGAGTGGTCCGGAGAGCAGACAAAATAGGCTGTGCATGTGTGTGTAAATAGAGTTTTTGCAAACGGTATAGGGCATCCGTACAGTATATTATTTCATACTGTACGTATACACATACCGAAGTGATTTTTGGTTTATTGCAAAGTGTACAAGAGAGGGATACAGTATGAAAAACCAAAACACACTATTAATCAATTTGGCGGTGTTTTATTAGTTTTAAAAAATGGGAGCCCGTTTAAATGTCGTTACTGTTTTGGCAGTCGCTGTTGCAGCTAAGTTAATTTGCTTTAGAAATCGACCAAGGCGGAAACTTGGAGTTTTCAATCTATCTGAGGTAGACGATGCTGACATCCAAAAATGGTTCCGTTTTGATAAAACTGATATTGATCGATTGCGCCGTGCTCTCCGCATCCCAAAACATGTTATCACGAAAACCAGGGATTCCGCCACTGGAGAAGAGGCTCTCTGCATTCTTTTAAGGCGACTCGTATACCCTAATCGTCTGTTTGAAAGCGCAAAACTGATGAAAAGATCGCCAGCGTCTTTCTGCCATATGTATAACCATATGCTATCTCTGGTCTACTCGGAACATCATCACTTGCTAATAGGTAAACAATAATTTCAATTCGAAAATTTATGATAAATATGCAACTACTAATTGAATATCTTAATTGCTAGGCATACGGAATGGAACGGTCGATCAGGAGGACCTGCGCTCCTTTGCAGAAGCAATACGGGCTAAAGGTGCTCCCCTACCAAACTGCGTTGGATTCATCGACGGCACGATGCTAGGAACTTGTCGACGGATTAAACATCAGAAGGTTGCCTATAGTGGCCATAAGCGACACCATGGAATTAAGTTTCAGGCGGTGATGTACCCTAACGGCATGATTGGCCATCTTTATGGACCCATTGAAGGCCGTCGTCACGACGCCGGAATTCTTCGTGAAAGCGGTTTGCTTGACGAATTGGGGGATCTCTTTATCGATGCAGACGGTACTACCTACTGTTTATATGGAGATTCAGCATATCCTGTTTCGCGCTTTCTACTGAGTCCCTTCAAAGTCGCTCGTCTGTCTAACCTACAGACAGAATGGAACAAGAGAATGAGCTCCGTTCGTCAGGCCGTGGAATGGGGTTTCGGCAACATCCTGTCAAAGTTCGCGATTTTGGCCTTTAAAAAAAACCAGAAAATATACTTGCAAGCCGTGGGAAAAGCGTATATTGTAGGCGTGATTTTGGCAAATTGTCATAACGCTCTCTATCACAATCAAACTACGCAGTACTTCAATCTTGTTCCGCCTTCACTGGAAGACTATCTTTTTGTTGATTGCGAGATTTTGGCGCGGAAAACCCACGTTTCAGACAGTTTTTAATACATGTATTTAATACTGAGTCTAGTAAAAAAAATTCCTAAATCTCACGACCATGTCCGTATTTGACACATCAGTATTTGTTCAAGGCAGCCTCCCAGCGTAGCCGATCAAACTCCATGCGCTCTCGGTCCAGTTTCAGCTGCTGACGCTTCGTTTCAAGCTCCATTTCCTGCAAATAAAGACACCAAGCATAAAATTAGTCGACCAACTACTTTTAATGCGCTCAAATTATTAATGTAAAAAGTTTTTGTTCACACAAACATAATCGTAACTGATGAAGTTTAGTTTAGCTCTTTTAATTTGTAAAAATGTAAAAGTTCTTGCATATGTTTTTTCAAGATTATACTTTATGACAAAAATTTTAACTTCCGGTCCTTGACGAAAACTGTTACACTACAATTTCTTCAAAATTAGAAAATATTTTTTAAGTCTAATTTTATTACATTCTAACTGTAAAGTTGGGTTTTGCCATCCATACTTGTAATTCCAGTCGTCGATCCTCCTGCCGCTGTGCCGCTTTCTTGAGGTCCAATTCAGCCGCTTCGCGCACTCTAAGGCGCTCGTTCTCCGCGTCTGACATACGCGTCATAACCCCGCAGATTTTGTCGGCCGCCGTTAAAGCGCGAAAACGTTTCAGGTCAATTCCGATGTTCTTCGACGTCTTCTTTACTCCGCGTCCCAAAGTACGGCTCGGTGCCGCACCGTTTTCCACCAATGCAATGTCTTCTTCCCGGTCTTGTTCGTCCTCCGATCCCGAACTATCCATCTCTAAAAACATAAAAACATAAGATAGAGACCAAAACTGACCAAACAAATAAACACGTCGATTGATTGATGAGTTTAGTGGCATCATTATCCCCTTTTCTGGAGGCTGATTACATTTGCTTGATTGAAGGTTTGATCATAATTCAAATTTAAGAATCGGAATTAAAATGAAAAGGATTGGGTCTTTTTTACTTTACGAATTTTTTGTAAGGATGCGTTTGAAAAACGCTACCAACTTGTTTCCATCGTGGCAAGTGAGACGTTCCTGATTTCCAAGCCAGCGACCCTCTCCGCATCCGCAGCAGCAATCGATTTCTTTCTCTGCTTTGTCTTCCCACCAATTGACAACGCTTCCGCTTTAGCCTCCTCCGCCTCCCCCGCCAGAATTTTTTGCGCTTCTTTCCGCAGAACTATGAGATCGTCCAGCAGTTGTTCGTATTCTCCGTACATCTCCTCCTCCCCCGTCCTCGGAGTTTTCTTTTCTCCTCTCTTCCGGTTGTCCATCAGCTTGATGGCGCGCTGACGCATCCCTCGTTCCGTTGCCAAAACACCCTCAGAAAGCAGTTCTTCTGATATTTTTTTCCAGATGGTCCGACCTTTGCGGCTGTTGCTGCCCGGGCGGAAAGGATTCATGGCCAAAATTTGGCGAAGAACCAATAGATCATGAGAAATTTTCAAAACAAATTTGGTCTTTGTCTGTTTTCGTCCGTCTTGCTCAGGAGCAACGCTTTCATCGGCGGAAGACATGGCAAATTTAATGTTTAATTAATGCAATCGAAGAAAAAACGAATTTCACCAGAAAAAGAGGAAAGGGATTTAATCACTCCAGAAAATAAATTTTAATACTGTAAAATTGCATTTAACAGGGTTTAAACGAAGTGGGTTGATTGGTTTGATTTGGTGTGTACAGAAACCCCATTTTTGTACCACTGTATACCTTTATTTGCATAGTATAGAGAAATCGGAACAGTTTTCTATACTGTACCGCTATACCGTGAGATATACCGTTTGCAAAATCTCTAATGTGTTGCAAAAGTCTGTGCACCAGGGACTCATCGTTATTAACTTCATTCCAGTTGTCAGAAGCAAGACACAGGACGAAAGAGACGGAAACAGCAGAGGGAAAATACGAAGGTGAATAATCATGCGGAGTACAGAGCTAATAGACTGGGTGACAGAGAGCCAGACAAGTCGGTAAGTGAAGAACCAGCGTGACGACCTCGTCCGTAGAAAGGGCTCCAGGCCAGACACAGATACAGATACAGACACAGACATAGACACAGACACGGGCGTTTTGACCTCGCTGCGTGCACTAGTAGTACACCCGCCGATGCACGTTTGTGACGCACAACCAACGTCAATTTACACGGGTACATCCGGCATGAACATAAAAACGAAGATCAGGCGGACAGTGAAAATTATTAGTTATTGGTATCTGTCTTAATTCTCGAAACCATCATCAAGGGTTCTTTCTAGGCAAGCTGGTTACGCGCGCCTTAGTTTTTTAGCCGAATATAAGTGTCCCAGGAAGACTTTTATGGTATGATCTGTTGGAGACTTGGAAGTCGATAATTCTCAAACTAGGGAATGACTGACAAACAGATTCAGGATTTCGATGGACGGAAACTGCCAGGAGGCTCGTTTCCGTTGGATGCACAGATTTTGGGTATGTCATGGTAAAACATTCCGCAACTTTACGGCAAACAGTTTAACACCCAGACAGAAATTACGTAAAAAGGGAGGTTAAGGTACAGACGCGGACCGACAGACACGGACACGCGCATAGAGACAGACACAGACACAGACACAGAGACAGAGACAAAGACAGACACGGACACAGACACAGACACAGACACAGACACAGACACAGACACAGACACAGACAGAAATGACAAATACTCTATGGATACAGGCACAAATGAAGGAGCTGAGGTCCACAAACAGCATTACTAAGATAGAATCCGTAGGTAACGCAATCTGGTGGTGAGACCAATTGCAGTACCCAATTGTTTCAGCAGAAGCACCACCGTCTTCGTACACCATGGCGGCAGCCACCTGCCCTGTTAGCATGATCGATACAGTACCCGAGCTTCCGGTCATGCAAACTGGACAAGAGAAGCTCTCTATGACAGTGGTCACCGGAACACCAGGAATCCTGAGCTCTGGGCCATTACTAAAAACTTTCGGCGTGAACCGACTCATGGGTCCTGATCCCATGCAGGGAAGGTAGGACTGTTCTAGCCTTCGCGTAATGCAACTGCAGTCTTCTCTAACTGGGATCTCGTTAATAATTTTGCTTTTCCCATTTAACAGGTGTCCATCCTGTGGACAATCTATCGTAACCCATATTGACTACGAGGTTGGCTCTCATGCCCAAACCCTGATGTGTCTGTTCTGCTTCTTTGGGGGCCTTTTCTGCTGCTGGATCCCGTTATGGTACGCACCGCATGGGAACGTTATAAAATTACATATAAGTACATATAAATACAAAATGCACATATATTTAATATATACATTTGCATACCGTAAATTACATTACATTCACACACATTACACTACATTACATCACACTACATTACATTATACTACAATACGTTACACTACATCACACTACATTACATTATACTACAATATACTACAATACATTACATTACATTGCACTACAATACATTATACTACAATACATTACGCTACAATTAATTACATTATATTGCATTACAATACGTTACTTATATATATATCTTACATTCGCATATGCATTACATTACATTCGCATATTGTGCATTCGCCCTATTGTCCCGTAAAAGTCACAGTCAAATATCCACCTTGTGTAATTACAGTGTACCCTCCATGCAGGACGTGGTCCATTCCTGCCCCAACTGCCAGTACCCACTGGGGCGCTACAACCGATAGGTGCCGAGAACTGGCTTCAAAGGTCTCCAGGTTTCCTTTTTCTGACATTCAATACAGTTCCGCTTTTTTCTCCATACTGATAAGATTAGTATAAAGAATGTAATATAATGTTAGATTTTTCGCCTCAATTTGTCAGGCAAGGAGCGTCAGCGGAGCTGACACGCGCTCACGTGACATGGCAGAAAAATTGTGATGCCCTTCCTCGTCTGTTTCACGTGCTGCGGGCTTGGCTTGACCTAATTGTCCGCTATATATATACAAAATCGATATATCGAATATGTGTGCATTTTTACCCTCAAAAGCAAGACTGGTAGGCAGTACGGTGTGCTGGCTTAGGCACAAGGTGATTGCCATCACTAAAACGCCCGGTCAAGGTGTAGGCCATTATTGCAATCGCGGTAAATAGCGGTAGACATCAACGGAATTGTTTGTTCATTCAGACAAGCTGGTTCTGCACGCGAGGTCTCACATTCTGTATTCACTCGTGCAAGGCTTGAGCTGATTCCGTCTTCTCTCAAAGGGTTTTTTTGCGCCATTACGACGGACCTGTTAACTTTAGTGCTCGCCTGGTGGGGTTTCAAACGTAGGCAAGAATGATTGCAATCGACAGGCGGACAGGCTATTCCGGTAAACGAGAACTACCCGGGGGATCGTTCCCGTTGGATGGACAGGTTTTGGGTATGTCACTAAATTAGGAGCCTGTGGCGCCGCAAGACACAGGCGTAGGTATAATCAAAGAGACAGATCAGATCTATCAAAGATGCATAGACACAGTCAAGGTAGGGCACAGGCAAAGGCACAGGCATAGACAACAAAACAGATACAGACGCTGTCAAAGGCAGAGACACACAGACACAGACACAGACACAGACACTGACACAAACACAGACACAGACACAGACACAGACACAGACACAGACGACACAGACACAGACACAGACACAGACACAGACAGACACAGACACAGACACAGCACCGTTTCCAAGGCACAACGTTAAGAGACTCACCTGTCTCGAAGGTACGTTCCAAAAGGTCATTTTCAACTCATGACTTATTTCAGACCAATCTGCTCCTCTGAGTACCAATCCTGGCCATCCGGTACCACCGATCACGTATACCGGAGAACAACACCGGATGACAAGTGTGATCGAGGTTGCCTCTTCAGTGAACTCTGAAGTTGGACCATCATCGAGGGAATTCAGTGAAGAATTGGGTTCTAATCCCATGAGTGGAGTGTAAAATTGTCAGCAGACCGAAATTCATGCTGTAACAGTTTGCATTATAGTTTTCTATGTCTTGTCGGTAGAGCGCTGATTTGGCCAGAACGCAGAGTTAAATTTGATGTTGTATTTTGTACAGTTGCCCTCCGTGTGGACTATCCATTGTCACTAATATTGATTACGAAATTGGCTGGCTCTCCCGGTTCTTCATGCGCTTCCTCTGCGTCATCGTAGCTAAGGCCCTAATAATATTTAAAAAAAAGGATCAGTACTTGGCAGTTTGCTAGCCTGCAATCCGGTTCCCTGGAAAAATGGTTTCACTCAAATAGGTGGAATTCTTTACTGCTCCATTCCTTTCTAGTACGTATTCCAATTAATTATTCAAAATGTCCACATTGATTTCATCCATGCTTAATATATCTCTGAACAGAGGTTAAGGAACATAAGTACTCATGTGTCTGTGTCTGTGTCTGTGTCTGTGTCTGTGTCTGTGTCTGTGTCTGTGTCTGTGTCTGTGTCTGTGTCTGTGTCTGTGCCGAGCATTTAGTGTTGACTGTCTTTCGGCCTTTTTTGCCTCCTTTGCCTGTGACTGACAATTGCTCAATAATGTTTGGAAAGTTTTTGTGCGATTGCAGTGTACCTTCAATGCAGGATGTTGTTCATACTTGCCCGAACTGCCACATCCGACTTGGAAGGCGGGAAAGATGAGCGTGCAACAACGCAGTCTGCAGCTAGCTTTTCTGTATTTTACAAGGTTCTTCGAAATCGACGTGCATAATAAAGATTTTAATTAATGACTTTCAATTTGAATTATTTTGTTAAGTGGTGAGGTTACGTTTTTTTTTCTTGCTGAAAGGTAACTAGTCAGATTCAATTAATGTGAGATTGCGCGAATTTCAACCTGAAGAAAGCCAATGCAGAGCGATAATTAATATATATTCGGAAATAAAAAATAATCATTCGAGTGAACGAGCCATTCCAGGCCAATTGAAAAAAAGGCTAAAAAAGTAACGTGAAAGCCCAGATCAAGTATAATTCCTGAGCTCAATCATAAGAAGGGTCCAAAGACGTTCAGAGACCTGCTGGCGCAAAAAATAGCAGATAGAGCCGTGAACCTGGATTAGAGGTCGTATACTCGGTATTCTCATAATACCAAGCAAAAGACTAGCTGTAGGGAGAGTTTCGTTTGGCCCGGGGCCTTCATTTCCAACTGGCCGGGGTTCCGTCCGAAAGGTGTCACTGCTGTCGCTCGGCTCATTTACATGTGTGAATTTCCTGTCTGGTGCGACAGGTGTTGCATTTCACGTGACAGCACCAAACAAATTTACATTCGCACTTGTCCAGCTTTATAATGCCTGAAATAAAATCTCAATCACCTTCAGGCACCGGCACATAATACACACCTCTAGACACGGACACGGATGAACACAATAGACACAGATGCAGACACAGACACAGACACAGACACAACACAGACACAGACACAGACACAGACACAGACACAGACACAGACACAAATACACAGATATGTACAGACACGACAAAGACACAGGAAGTTAGACATGAACATATAGTAAAACTGACTACCTACTTCGAACAATATGGCCCCTCCCACAGCATAACTGTTTGCAGTTGTCTGAGCCATTTGATGTTGCATTACATTGTCGTCCGGAAGTTCCCAGGATTCCTACCAAAAAGAAAGCTTTCGACATTTTAGTAAACCTAGGTATGGATGTAAAAAAATAACTGAAAGTCCGGCAGAAACTGTTTAGACATACCTCGCTTCTGGTTGGATTTGCAGTAGTTGGGTGACTTCTCCAGAAATACCAAATCGATTCGTTTAATGGGTTTCCTGACGCTTTTGGTGCCTCGATCGCGCCGCTTCAGCTTAATGACCGCCGACTTTTTTGCTACCCAAACGGCATGGTCGTACTGCCTCTTCAGCCGTTTTCCGACCTCGTAAAATTTGGGCATCACCATCCAGCAAGTCTTGGTTTCGCATGATCCACTGACACCGTGACACCGGCATTGTTTCTTCATGTTGCGCTGAATAATCTGGACAAAACAGATCCAAAATAAAGGAGACTAAGCAATATGATTATAACCGATAAACCGGACTATATGTCTGCCTATATCTCTATTCTTTAAGTTGTTCTGCTACAAACTTGTGTCTGTGTCTGTGCCTGTGTCTGTGTCTATGTCTGTGCCTGTGTCTGTGCCTGTGTCTGTGTCTGTGCCTGTGTCTGTGCCTGTGCCTGTGTCTGTGTCTGTGTCTGTGCCTGTGTCTGTGTCTGTGTTTGTGTCTGTGTTTGCATTTGGGTGTACTGTGATACGGATGTGGCTGGCGTATATCTGTAACAGAAGCTATTAAATTGACCCCTCATTCAACTAATAAAGACACAGCGTCGGTGGCTAAGCGGTGAAGAACATAAAGAACTCAACACATTGGTACTGAAGACTTAATTGTTCTGTTAGAAGCATAAATCCGCCAAAGGCCATAAAAATATCAGAAAGGCGCAGGAATTGTACGACCTCAAGCGTTTCTGGCCATTTTTCTCACCAGGTAGAAGACATTTCGGCACGCCTGGGAGAGCATGCCAGACTGCTTAATGTTCCTGTTGTTGTGGACATTCCACAGAGGCTGCGTCGTAGCTGACCAGAGTCCAGACAAATTATCGTAAATTTATTAGACAGTTATCGCCCTGGTAGAATGGGCTTACAACGCTGAGGTATTTAGGGAGTGATGGGTTTCGCCATAAAGCACATGAAAAGACAATGTCATCCACGCTCACTTCGCGGCGGTGTATTATTTTGCAGATATAGGAATGAGTAAGTCCCGAACATTTATTTCGAAACAATGGGATGGGACGACGTATCGCTAGGCAGAGAAGTAGAAGCTTGGATTGATGAAAGTCAAGAAATGAGATGATTGACAGACTGACAGATTGACAAACAGACAGACAAACAGACAGAC
>LRSR01008174.1:0-11565 GCA_001579985.1 Hypsibius dujardini
AAAGAGCTCGGCGTGATATCGAATCAGCAGGCGCTGGAGCGGGTGTACTTTGTATCTGCGAAGGAAGTCCTGATGACGGCGCAAAAGAAACAGCAGAATGCTATTGTCAATCGTACGTTCGGCCCTTATGGCATACACAAAAACTCACGCGGACATTGCCAGATGAATAGACAAACAGGCAGACAGACAAATAGGTCGGATCCACTGACGGGTATGATGGGCCAGGCAGGCAGCGAGACAGATGGCCAGGTGAACAAATTTGCTGGTAGAACAACACACAATCATGGGGACAGATGAACCGACATACAGATCTGTCCGACGTCCGACGTACAGACAAGCAGACTGACTGACTGACAAACAAACGGAGGGACTGACAGATAGGCAGGCAGACTGGCAGATAAATAGGCAGACTCAGACGGACAGGCAGGCAGACATCCGACACACGAATAGAGAGACACAGCAGGATATCTCCTGATTATCCCCTCCCTGACTGTTTTAGCCGGTGCCTTTCCGGATGGATATCTCATGAGGATGCAGGATTTCGACACTTTTGAGCGGAAGTTCCAAGAGTGCCTATCCAAATCTGCCGTTCGGACAAAATTCGAGCATCACACCCAGCAGGGACGCAAGATAGCGCATGAGATGCGAAACCTCCTGGAGGAGGTCTACGAACAGTCAAACTTAACCAGGTTCGCTCGTGGGGGGGGGGAGGGGGGCTCACCACCGTCATGTTGTACAGCCTAGGTTATAACTGACTGTGTTCGTAGGGCCCTGCAAGAGGAAGACCGCCTGCGGCAGGAGTCCCTGTTTCACCTCAAAACGACGCACTTTGAGTCCATGTCTGTGGACTTCAAGGAGAAGATAGACGCATTGAGCCGGAAGGCCGGTCAAGAGGTTTCTTTCTTTCTTTTTCAATCGAAAACTTTTTCGTTTGAAAATGGGAAAAATGTTAAATTTTTTTCCCAATCAGATTATTGCCGGCTTCAAGGAAGAATTGGCGCGGCTGCAGACCACCGTCAACCTCTACACCAAAAACTGGCCGATGACGGTTGAACAGATGCACTTGTACAAACTGGTACTAAATATGATATATTATATAAAAATAAACAGTACATAAATATGAGATATAATATAAAAACAAAAGAAGCTAATACGATTTTAATACATTTGAAGGGGTTGTATGAGGTGTTTGAGCGGAATCTGTTGCGGAATTTCGAGGCGCGATGCTCAGTGCCGATTAACAACGCCGTGGACATGCTAGAACAGGAGATGTTGAGTAAGATTGCAAAAATTTCGAAGAAAATGCCTTTTCGATTGTATCGAACTCTGACGTTAATTTTCTTCGGCAGCTCGATTTGGAGGATTGTTGCCGGAAAACAGTCGCGATGTGAAGCTGGCGCCGCTCCACCGCCGACAGCGCTTCAACGTGAAGGTCCACCTCAGCATCCCGCAGATGTGTATCGGCTTCACCGAGGACTTGACATTTCACTTCTCCTTGGGCTGGCAGCGGATTGCGCGATTGCTCCTCAGTAGGAATGAGATGCGTCGGCTGGCGACGTTCGGCTTCCTCCCAATGGTAAGTTGCAATTTACAGGTTTTGGTCTGTCCTCAGACGTGCGGACCATAATCATAATCATGAGACAGGTTGACAGGTTGACAGGTTGACAGGTTGACAGACAGACAGTCATACAGACAGACAGACAGTCAGACAGGCAGACAGACAGTCAGACAGGCAGACAGACAGGCAGACAGACAGACAGGCAGGCAGACAGACAGACAGACAGACAGACAGACAGATAGGCAGACTGGCAGGGAGGCAGACAGACAGACGTCAGACAGACTGTTAGGCAGGCAGGCAGGATGGGAGGACGACAGACCTAGTAACTTAGGTTTATACTGTCTTTCACAGAAATGAAGACAACAGATTTAGCGATCAGACAAACAAAATCAGTCAGGTTAGATTTCGAAGTCATTACTGAGAGTTTGATTCTTTTCAGTCGCGAAATGTTGAGCCAAACGCATCCGTCTCTCCCGGTGCATCGAAATCTACAGACAGCGGTATCGGTAGTCTTCCGCCTTCGAATTCATCTCTGCCGGCAACCGACGGCACTACGAAGGATCTGGACGTCGTTGAACTCGCAGCTATCCTGTCGAAGTGCGGAATCGGTACCGGCGCTGTTGCCTTTATGGTACATATAACATTCTAGTGCATCATTCGAATTTTTCGATTGACTGTGGGAAAATTATTTGTGGTTTTCGTTTTCAGGTGTGGCGGAGTATAGGCTGGAAAATTCTTGTCGGGGCCGCCGCCTCTTACGGCATTCTCTACGGCGCGGAGCGGTTAGCCTGGCACTTTAGCACTCGTCGGCGGGTCTTCAAGCATCAGTTTGTCGATTTTGTGAAGCCGCAGCTGGCTAGCCTGGTCCATCCGTCCGCCACCAGCGGTGCACATCAAGTCCAAGAGTGAGCTTTCACTTGGTCAACTTCGTTTTTGACTAGACTGCTGTTATTGATTGCTTGATTAGCGTTTTAATAAATACAAGACATTCAATAAAGTATCAATATTCACATCAACGTCGAAGGTATACCTGCTTTCATCAATTCTAAAACGTATTTCAATTTCAAGCAGACGTGAAACATTTAAAAATTTCTACTAAATTCATATTTAATTTTCAAAATCAAACTTGCAAGAGACTGACATATATTTTTAATATTTATATGAAATTTATATGAAATTTATATTTATGTTAAATTTAAAAGCGTATTTAATATACGCCTATTGAATTAATAATGTACGATATTTTTAGCGTATTTTTCTAGCGTACATTTCGTAAGTTCCAAAGTTGTTTATTAGTTAATATTTAATTATCATGTAATATCATGTTTTAACTTTTTGTTTGTCGCACTTAGGGAGCTGGAATTCACCTTCACCGAGCTGATCCGCCTGGCCAACGAATCCACCACTGAGCTGTCCGAGCGGATCGCCGCCCTCCGCAAGGAGGTTAAAACGCTGGATGAAGTCACATCTCAGGCGAAAGTGATGAATAACAAGTCAAAGTGGCTGGAGTCGCAGCTGGACTCCTTCTGGGACGCTTACATCGCCAGTAAGGACGTGGAAGACGTCGTCCCGGACATTCTCAACAACCACCTTCCGGAGCAACAAAAGTAGCCTAAAACTTGTATCTCTCTCTCTCATCTATTTATTTTCTCCCAGCTGTGGTGTTCTTTTCTTATTTGCTTGCTTGCTGTTTGTGTGATTTTTCCCACAATCTTCTGAAACGGTGGGCGTGTGTTAAGATATTTGTTTGTTGCGCTTTACCTCTCGCTGCTGATTCTTTGTGTGTAACGCGGCAGCGAAGGAAGTCGCGTGTTTTTTATGAATGCCTCGTGAGTCATATATTTAGTGTGTGTGCGGTGTGGGATTTTCAGTGGTGTCTTCCACTCTTTCTTCTGGACATTAGAATGTCACTTTTTCGAGCCTGTGATTTTGCAATATACTGTAAGAGTCGCGACCCATCCGTGTTGCCTACGTCATCACACAGTAAAAAAGCGACCGTTTTGATTGATTGTAAAGATATGCGAACCACAAGACCTATTTTGCAATGTACTCGGCGATTTGGGAACAAGCGCTTGATTGATCGATTGAAGCGTACCGGTTTTTCGGCCCACCGGTACCCAAGTACGGTAAGTTGAAATAAAAAAACTGAAAATCCTTTGTAACTAATTTTTAGTAAACTAAGATAAAGAAAAGAAATCAGTCGACTAATTCTATCTTTTGCCACCTCAATCTCGTGCAAGTCCTGGCCTGACTGAATTTGCGGATATCACATCGTACGACACAGCCCGCGCGGGCCTCCAAGTAAACCGAACCGTGAGCCGTGCCCAGCCCAACCGCAGTATACGTTCAAGCCGTTCAGTTCGAGTTCATTGCGTTCACTGACAACTGTCACGTTGAACAGCGAGCCTGCATTTTGGCCTGTAAAATTGCCGTCGAGGTCTTCAATTTTTCCGCATTCCCCGTCCGATTCCTTCCTGTAAGCATCTATTGGATCCTCGAAGCCCCGGATATATTTTGTAGCGATTTTGCGTTGTTGCAGACTATATCACAGCGATCGCCATGGCTCCCCGCAAAGGAAAGGTACAGAAGGAGGAGGCGGTTGTGACACTCGGCCCGCAAGTGGCCGACGGGGAGCTCGTTTTCGGAGTGGCGCACATCTACGCCAGCTTTAACGACACCTTCGTCCACATCACCGACTTATCCGGCCGGTAAGCGGTTTTTCATTTTGCTGGACGGCGGAAGCGGTTTTGGGGAGTTGAAATATACCGGAATTATTTAGGATAGAGTCGGATTTTTTCCCCATAATTTTTGCCAATTTTCCGATGTAATGATTTGCAATTGAAGACAGTGAAAATTAATTATTTATATATTTCCCGAATTAATGTTTGATAGCCGAACTTATTCGTACAGTTCTAGCTCCTAGCCCTGATGGGATTTTGAAGTCTGGGGCCACTTTCGCAGAGGTCCGTGCGGTTGATTGGTTGATTGACGTTAATGTTGCGTTTGCTGGATATCGTATTTTGTTTCTTCGAATTTATTCAGTTAAGCAAATCTATTTCCGAAATATTTGTGTTGCAAATTTTTATTTATTGTACTCGGACTGCGCAATAAAATTGCTGGGATTTTAAAACAGATTGGTCCTTAAGTAAATATATCGTTACTTTTCAGTGTTGGAGATGTTGCTTAGCTTGATTTCTTGATTAACGGCATTGAGTAGGCATTAAGTGTTGTGTGTGGCTCAATTGATTGGTTGATGGTGTAATTTGCTCATTTTTCTCATTTGCAGTGAAACCATTGCCCGCGTGACTGGAGGTATGAAAGTGAAAGCGGATCGCGACGAATCCTCACCGTACGCCGCCATGTTGGCCGCGCAGGATGTGGCGGAGAAGTGCAAGCTCGTCGGCATCACTGCTGTCCATGTTAAGATCCGAGCGACCGGCGGGAATAAGACTAAGACGCCCGGTCCCGGCGCACAGTCCGCACTGCGCGCGATGGCACGCGCTGGCATGAAGATTGGCCGCATTGGTAAGATTTTCACGCTTTAAATTCTCCTTAAGAATGGCAAAAATCCTAATGTAATGATCTGTTAAATATATTTTAGATATATTTCAGCAATTATAAGTTAGTATCTTGACCATTTTTTCTTCAGTTTGTATTAGCAACGAATCCTAATTTAGTTTATACTTTTCTCGAAAGTGAAAAGCAGCTTGCAGGAAAATTAATTGCAATAAATTTTAGTTTACAAAATGTTTTTTTTGTGATTGTATCTTAGTTAATATTTGCCACCTCCCGTTCGGATATTTCAGTCAATCCCACCATAACGTTGTTTTATTTTGCTACAGAGGATGTCACACCCGTGCCCAGTGATTGCACTCGTCGGAAGGGAGGTCGTCGTGGACGTCGCTTGTAGTGTGTGTCGCTGGCAATTTTGTTTTTCCCGTGGTTTATGTTTCAACACACTTTTTTGGAGGAGTCATCTGACATTTGGTGGGAAAGCGTAGAAATGTGAGGAAAACTGTGGTTGAAATGAATCCGGAAGAACAAGGAAAAGGAAACCTTGCCTTGGCGATTTTAAGGGTTGTTGTGGTTTGGGCCTACAGTCTGTTAGTGTGTAGGCGTCAAACGCCTACTCACTGAGAGACCGTCGGCGTGTGCGGGGAGTTTCCAATCGGGCTTGAGAATGGCCCATAGCTCCGCCCCCTTGATTCCGCTTATGTCAGTCCATTCCAATGTGAATTTTAACCCTCTGGTAGCCGGGTGTTTTAGGTATACGGGTAGTGCTGGGTCAGCCAAACTTGGCTTAATGAAGGGAAAGTGCTCAATGATTCGCGGGTGGACGAAGCGAATCATTTATCACCTTCCTCGGTACCGCTTTTCGCTATAGGTTACATTAGTAGCGCAACCAGTTTTGCTCGCTCAAATCTTCCGCATATTCCTCAACGAATTGGCCAAATTTTAAATTTTATTGGCAGCGAAAATTCTGAGAAGAAATTGTATCGAGAATATTATGGCTGCTCAAAGAATCCAACAGACGCACTGACTATTGTCTATAAAATCAATCAATCAACGCTTGGAGAGCAGCTGAAACTACAATTGGCATTGATCAGCCAATCAATCAGTAAACTAAAATACACAACATCATCCAAATGCAAAAACAGAAATAACTCAGAAGCAGGCCTTGCACAAAACAGTCGTAGATTTTTCCGAGTGCTCGCCACAAACATTTTGCACGCAAGAAGAGCAAACTAGCCAAGACTGGCGATAGGAGGTGCAGTGCACGCACCGTTTGCGTTTTCCTTTCTCGGCAGAGGACGGATTCGACTTGGAAATTGAGGTATCCTGTGAAGTTGGACTGGCCATCATTTCTTTGATGGTTCGCTTTGACGCATGAGAGAGACCCGGGATTTTCGAACGTGTGGATTCGACGAACGGCTTCACAAGCTCTTTTCCAAGCTCCTTCAGAAATTCACAGCGGCGTCGAGACGTGGATTTGTTCCACTCAGGATTCAGCTCCGTCCAAATCACGTACGCATTCAGCCCACAGATGTCCAGCTAGAATAATAAAATGCGCATGCGTTAGTTGACTGAAAGAATGAAAGCATGCATGATCAATCAATCAATCAATCGCTCGCCAAACAAAAAAGTACAAATACAAGTTCACTTCTTATCAATCAAAAATCCATCGATTGTTACTAGGATTATATGTAAGTTAGTCAATCAATAAATCGTTCGAACAACTTTGCGCTAAATTTGATATGTTCCGAGTGATCAAGTCAATCAATCGAGCAAATAACAAGCAAATCTAATCCACTTCCTCGATACCGGTGGGCATTTTACTCACCATATCGTAGAAGAAAGCCATTGGCCATCTGTTTGTCTTACGTCGAACACTGTAAGTCCCAACCAGCTGATCCATAGTGTCTACTCCTGACTTGGTAGCATTATAGACCTTGATGATTTCCGGCTTCTTCTCTATGGTGTCGGCGTCAAACTGGATGCTGTGATGCTGAGAACTCAGAAGTATAACGCATTTGCGAGGCCGGCAAACATAGGAAACCATGGTAAAATCCTTGGTGAATCCAAAAACAGAAGAGAAAAGGGGGCGGTCCTTCAAGGTTCCCGGCAGAAAATCGCGGGGAATCTCGCCTCGATTTTTTCGAATAGTGCCGATGAGAGTAATGTTGCGAGACAAAAGCTCCTCCGCAAGCTCCACGCTAGTAAAAAAATTATCCGTAGTCAGATTCCGGCCCGATTTCTTCCCCAAATACTCGAAACGAATGAATGAAACGAATGAATGAATGAATGAAACGAATGAAACGAAAGAGATGCAAGCCGTACCCCTTCGCCTGAAATGCCGCGCGCAACAGTCCGACTTGATCTGCCGCCATGCCGTTCAAGTAAATCCAATTAGCCTGTCTTTCAAGCTGTTATATATTAGCAGGAAGACGTAAATCTAACGGGAGGCGACGGTCGAGAAGGAATTGCTCCAAATGGTGCATGAACAAAGGCTAAAACTCAACCGCCAACACAGTGTGGCCCGTTAGAAGTGGTCGGTCACATGGTTACGCCAAATGGTAGCGCATCGAATCATTGGGCAGCGATGAAACGGTTTCCTGATGTTTATCAATTATTAATTCCGCTCCCCTATGTCCAATTATTGACCTCTCAATTGATTTTGCTAGGTATCTGAGTAGGCTAGGACCCTATTTAATTTCGTTTAGGGAAATTTTTTGTTGAAAAAGTTGCAGGCGCCAAGGCAAATGTCGTCCAAGTTTAAGCCAAGGTTGGCTTAACTGATACCCATTACTTCCGAAAAGTTTTTTCAATTTTTCTTTTTGGAATTCGAAATTCTATTTGCTGACATGATCAAAGGACAAAACCGCAACCGAAAAGACCGAAAACTCAGCCAGTGAATCGCTTTTGTAACCAAAATTAAGCCAGTGTAAGCTGCCCGGCACTCAGAGGGTTAAAAGGATAGTTATGTCATCAGAAAATTTTTGAAATTTAACCTTTTCAAAAATCGAGGTTTTACAGTCACGACTCGCAGTCAAAGAAAATGAATTTTCCAGTGTGTTCCGGACTTGATGAATTTTGCCAAAAAAGCTGTAGCGTTGTCAATCACATTAATTTTTTATATCATTACTAATATAGTATAGTATATGTTAGAATAATCCAAAACAATAATTAAAAAAATAAAGTGGGGACATTTCGCGATCCCCCATCTGAAGATCCGTCCATTATGAGAGGAAGTTTATGGCACGGTGGCGTAACAACAATAGGTAGTAACATTAACGCATTATCTAAAACAGCAAAGTGTCATTAGAGAAACTGGTACACCTCAGATGAGGAAATGTGAGACGGTATAACAGTATAAAAACCCAGGAAGCCACACGAACATGTCCGCCACTGATATGTGGACGACGGTGTCCCGAAGGTACAGAAGCGGAATAAAAAAGCTGGAAAGAACAATGAGATAAAACTTGAAAGTCCGAACTACGGGACAGAAGACTGAGCCAATGGTAGATATCTATATATCATCTTTTCGTTTTCGGAAGAGATGGAGAAGGTGAAGACGACGCGGAGGACGAGGAGTTTGCCATCAATCTCTCTCCTGGAGAAAGGACCCGAGAGGCCTGGCAGTTGTCGAAGATGTGGTCGGGCGGGAGGCCGCCGGCAAAGCGGTTCCACATGGTAATAAAGAGATTTTCTAGGTTTTGCGTGTAAACCAGGATGTTAAAAAGCGGGCTGGTCAAGCGGGAGCGAAACACTTGGGCGCGAACGGCTTTCAAGCTGCATTGACAGAATAAAAGAATATTCTGAACAAACGTTGGCGACTTTGCGTTTGGTCGATCTCTTAGCGTGTGTGTGTGTGTGTGCCTGTTTATTTGTCTGTCTGTATTTTGTCTGTCTGTCTGTCTTTCTGTCTGTATTTTGTCTGTCTGTCTGTCTGTCTGTCTGTCTGCCTATCTGTATGTCTGCCTTGTCTGTCTAAGTATCTGTCTGTCTGTCTCTGTCTGTCAATCTATACATCTATCTGTGTGTCCGTCTTCGTCTGTTCATCCATGGTCAACTCAAAACTTACTATTCAGGATCGGTGCCTAAGCGAACAGCGATGTTCTCATAATCATCCAGTGAAGATGCGACCAATTCAGGCATGCCGATTGCATGGAGTTGCGAAGATGCAACTCGAGACGCTAATGTTTCCTCTGTAATCATATAAGGAGTCAAAATAAAACTCGCACCCACCATCTTTTCGGATAAATCTCGCTGATCCTGCACGCCGCCTTACTTGGATAGGTGACCATAGGCGTGCCAGCCCATAAGACATCCATCCCAGTGGTGTGCCCATTGCACAGCGGAGTGTCGAGGCAGACATCGGCCAGCTGACCGCGCCGCACGTGCTCCTCCTTCGGGGCAACATTGGAGAAAATGATGCGCGTCGCGGGGATACGATTCTGTGCTGCGACCTGCAGCAGGTTGGTCTCACCCAGTGCTGGGAAGCGAAGCAGCCATAAAACGCTATTCGGGACACGTTTCAAAATCTGCAAATACAGCATTATCAGTAATTACAGCAGAAAACTATTAATCTAAATAACTATTCGAACTATCATTATTGTCAAATAAATAATCTAAAGTTATTGAATTATATCAAACAATACGCAAACGAAATTTGCAATGTCAGAACTAATTTATAATTAAATTTTATAGTTCAATAATTTTACTATGAAAAAAATTTAAGGTATAAAATAAAGTAATTTGCACGGGATCTACGAACTAGAAAACTTACATTACACCAAATCTGAAAAATCTCCGGATCGATCTTGTACAGCTGATTGAAGTTGCAGTAGATGATGGCGTCCTCAGGGAGACTGTATTGCGCCCGCGTGGTGATGATCGGAGTGTCTGGGACCATCTCGCCGCTAGCAGTCTTATTGTTGGTTTGCTGTGTGATGATGCCGTTTTGCACAACGATCCCGCAGACCGAAGCGTGTGACTGACCGGTGGAGACCATCTGATCGAGAGCAATGGTGGTGGGTAGTTCGATGACGGGCGTTTTGACAATGTCGTTTTTGTCCTTCATCGGAACGACATCGAGGTCCTAGACAGAATGACAAAGAGTTAGAGGGAAAGGTACTATCAGACAGACCGACACGCAGACAGCCAGAGGAACATGCAAATGAAACTCACGACGTACAACGACTTACAGACAGACAGACAGACAGACAGACAGACAGACAGACAGACAGATAGATAGATAGATAGATAGATAGACAGACAGACAGAAAGATAGACACAACGGCAGACAAACAAAAGGCACGGTGAACATTACCTTGACATCTCCCTTCTCCAGCAGCGGCTTCAAATTCTTCGCATTAACCACACTGACATTATCCGCCTTCATCTCCGCTAATCGGCCCTGCTTCTGATCAAGGATTGCCCGCTCTGTCATATGAGAGAACATCTGGCGGTGATCGCCGACGAAGAAAGTTCCCGCCATGTGCGCCAGCTTTTCTGAGTACTGATCGGCGAACTCCACCGGTGAAGTGTGACGATCCGTGACGATGTAGTCCATAAAGGGGGCGCCGCTCGTTCCGGGATAACCCAGCCACATCACCTAAACAAGTAAATAAGACATCTTCCTACTTGCAAAACCAAGATTCACCGGCAAAAGATATTACTAGTAGGATAATTTACTTGGACTAACTTATCTGAAGAAAATACCCTACCATGTTGGTATTTGAAAACCATGCGGTTGTATTTAATAATTCAGTTCACGCTTTGACAGAATCTAAAATTAGTCTTTCTTAATAGTCTGATTTTAGATTATTATATTAATTACATCAGATTTTAACGACCAGAGTTGCAACAATATCTTATAACAACACCAACCTGAATCGGTGCCGGTCGCAGAACGAAAATCTCATTGCGAGCACCTTTCGTGTAGCCGTTCATGTTAATCAGCACATGTATGCCGTCGCGGTGGATCATTTCGGCGGCCTTCGTGAAATCCGGCTCACCAGACAGGTCAACAAAATTTTCAGCCTCAGTGGCGATTTTATTGCGAAAAGCGGTTTGGTCGTCGGCGCTGAGTGCATAACAGAAGACCTGGAAACGAGCATACCACATTGCCAGATGATAACTCACTTCAATCGATTGATTGCTTGGTCAGCCAACCATAACGGTACCTCAATCTTCGAACGGTCGTGCACGCCAGGGATGCTCTGCATGAGATGGGAGGTGGGATGGTTGCCGAAATCCGAACTGACGTATCCGATCCGAAGACGGCCTCCGCTGTTAGCGAGGGTTCGAGGGTGTTGGAAGGTTGGTAAGCGATGGTACATGGCAACCTGTTGATGGTCAGGAAATAACATAACTTTTAGCTTATCAAGAAGTCTGCCTATCTGCCTGACTATCTAGCTACCTGCCTGCCCGTCTGCCTGCCTGCCGGTCGGTCAGTCGGTCTATCTACCTGTTTATCTGTTTGTCTGTCTGTCTGTCTGTCTGTC
>LRSR01008176.1:0-11147 GCA_001579985.1 Hypsibius dujardini
GTCTGTCTGTCTGTCTGTCGTCTGTCTGTCTGTCTGTTTGTCTGTCTGCCTATCTACCTGCCTGTATGTCTGTGTCTGTGATTCTGTGCTTGTCTCTCTTGTATGTTTACCTGTTGTCTGTCTGTCAGTCAGTCTATCTGTCCCTCCGTTTGCTCTTCCGTCTCTCGGTCTGTTTGCCCTACCATCCGTTCGTCTGTTTGTGTGTCTGCTGTCGTGTTTCTCTCTACCGGTAGACATGACGAACTGTCTGTTTGCCATGGCAAATATTGTGAACTAGTTGCGTATCTAATTTGTTAGACTGAAAGCGATCACAGAAATCATAAGCATTCGAAAGAGTGGTCTGAAACGATCTTGAGAACAGAACAGCATCACGCCGAAACACTTCCGGTGAGGTGAAGCCGTCGTCAATGCATCAAATTTCGGCTCTCTGCACAACAAATTTCCGAAAATTATCCGTGAAGAGCAACCGGTTTCATACCGAAGTGCATACAAGGCCGAACATGGCTTTTGACTATCATGCCATTTGGTGAGACGAGGTTCTATCTATGCTGTAGCTGACATTGTCTGATTGTGTCACGAGAGCCTGCAATGCCGGTTCGTCCAACTGGAGCTGCAATAGATGCTCTCCGAATGTCTCATCCGTGGAAACCTGTAACAAATAGTGGCGCTGAATCAACTTCCAAAACGCGGAGACGCATGGTGAAGAAATATACGCAAAAGAGAGAGAGGCACATAGATAAGCAGACACATAGGAGAAAGACAACAGACATACAGACACAGGACACAAGATAAAGAAACGCAAACAGAAAAACAGGCAAACAGATAGACAAACAAAAACAGACAGACAGACAGGCAGACAGACAGACAGACAGACAGACAGACAGACAGACAGACAGACAGACAGACAGACAGACAAACAGACAGACAGACAAGAAGGCAGAAGACCGGCAGACCGGAACCAACCGTTGTAAAACCAAGAGATGTAAAAAGGGCTATGCTGGAATGGTTTTCTAGGCTAATGTGAGCCTGCAAAAAAGGATTGCGTTTGACCACTGACTATAAGACATGACTTTAAACCCGAACAAAGACAGGGCGCGCACACCTCAAATTTCCTGATGAAGAACTCTTCTTCGGCGTACCGCATCAGCACCAGCAACATCTGCCGACCTAATCCCTTGCCTCGAAATCTTGCATCTATACATCAAATTTCCGCTTACTATACATTGAGCATGATACGATCACATTCACACATAATGGATGATTAGGGTGATAAGTTGTTTCGGCCCACCTCCAATCATGAGCATCACTTCCGCTACAGCGGAGTCGGGAGTTTCATCCTGACTGATGACCATGTTCACGTCTCCGATCATCGAAAACAGCTGATCCTGTGATTGCTCATAATCCAACCGGCTAAGTACAATGAACATGATCTCTGAAAGAGAAAAGAACTCAAATTAGGAGAACTGGTAACAGGAAAAAAAGGCTCACTCTGACCAATGGAGGGCAGCACCGGCGCCAACAATGAAATTACGGGCTTTGAAATACTAATAAACACGTGGCAAAAACCTTGCGCTAACCGAATTAAGCACTTGAACTCGCGACTGCCTACAACAGCCTGTGTTGAACGAGTGTAATGGCTTGATTCGGTTAGTGCAATTTTTTTGCCAGGTGTTTAGTTCGACACGTGGCAAAAACCTAGCGCTAACCGAATTAAGCCTTTCAACTCGGGGGCTGTCTACAACAGCCACGCAACGAGTGTAATGGCTTAACTCGGTTAGTGCAAAGTTTTTGCCAGGTGTTTAGTTCGACACGTGGCAAAAACCTTGCCCTAACCGAATTAAGCACTTGAACTCGCGATTGTGTGCAGCAGCCGGAGTTGAACGAGGGTAATGGCTTGATTCGGTTAGTGCACAGTTTTTGCCAGGTGTGTAGTGAGCCTAATATTCCCATGTTCTCATGAAGAAACCCGTAAAATATTCTATTACTGACTGAATTAATAAACCTCACGTTTTTGGCTTCCTTGTGGCAGTGAAGATTGGGAAACGTACTGTTTGAGTCAGATGTCCAGATCTTATGGGAGTGTTCGAATTCCGATTCTGTGAGCCCTTCTGTAGAGGTCATTTTTCTCAGATGCTCATCGGCGAACCAACTGCAATACCTGAAACGAGTGAGCTGCGTGTACTATTCCAACAAATTCAAGCGAACTGCCTACGGTACAATGCACATGCACAGGCACATGCACATGCACATGCACAGGCACATGCACATGCACAACTTGTTAACTCCTGGCTGAGAATTGAGATCTCTAATATGAATTGCATTGATCGATTGATTGATCGCTTGATTGCCTCTGTGATATGATCGCTAACTTAGGACGATTTTCAAATTCAGAATCGTCCCTCAATATTTTTTTGAGATAGCCCCATATTTATGATGAATAAAATCTTTTATCACGCCGGTGTGGTGCCAGAGAAGATTAGAACCAAAATCAGTCGATAAATGTAACCGGTAGGACATTAGCTCAATCAATCAATTGCACTGAACAAGTGCTGAACCAATCAATTAATCCATCAATCGATTCGCAGTGGATATTTTGCACTTTGAAATTTCGACAAAAATAATTCTCTGATACAACCGACGAAATAAATTTTTCTGTTCATCATAAACGTGAGACTATCTCAAAAAAATAGTGAGGGGCGATTCTGAATTTAACCTTGGAAAATCTTCCCAAATAAGGGTTTCTCTCTCTGTGTTCTTGATTTCCAGAAGCGTGTGCAGTTGATTGATCTCTTGCATTCGCTTACTTTGGTATCATTGAGCGTGTATAAGGAACGAAGAGCAAATCTCTCGAACGAAGGCAAGTTTGCAAAGACCGCGTCTTTCTATCTTGCATGGTCGAAATCATCGCAGTACCAAAATCGGCGAAATCCAATGCGATCTAAGACTCAAATCAATCAAGCGATCGACGGAAGTCCAATACGATCTCAGACTTTCAAGTCAATCAAGCGATCGACGGAAGTCCAATACGATCTCAGACTTTCAAATCAATCAAGCGATCGACGGAAATCAAGTGCGATCTCAGACTTTCAAATCAATCAAGCGATCAGCGGAAATCCAGTGCGATCTCAGACACTCAAATCAATCAAGCGATCGGCGGAAATCCAGTGCGATCTAAGACTCAAACCAATCAAGCGATCGACGGAAATCAAGTGCGATCTCAGACTTTCAAATCAATCAAGCGATCGACGGAAGTCCAGTGCGATCTCAGACTTTCAAATCAATCAAGCGATCGACGGAAATCCAGTGCGATCTCAGACTTTCAAATCAATCAAGCGATCGATGATATCCTCAGTTGCACGTTCAGATCTCACGCAGAGATTCAGGTAACAGTTGGATGAGAATAAAGAGAAAACAGAAACTCTCAGGGTATGAAATGGGATTGTTTGAAGTTGCAGAAGTGCTCGTGATCTAGGATTCCCTGGACAAACAACAAACCAGGCAATTGTTGCATTGAGATTTGGGAGGCCGGGGAAATCGACAACAAACACGCGGAAGAATAGGAATGAGACTAAAATTCGCGCCCGGGAAAATGCCTAATTCAGGCGACCGGCTCGTTTGCCGTGGCTACAAAGACCGTTCGAGACCGTTCGAAGCGGCCCGCTCCCACGAAACCGAAAGTCTGAGTCGAAATTTCACTGAGGTCAAAGGGCCTAATCGAATATTTCATACCCAAAAACTATAAAATACTGTGAACTACACTTTAATTTTTGAATTTGGTAAAAGAATTTGCGGCCAAGAAGCTGACAGGTGACCATGATGTAGAAAGGCGGGCTTGAGCCGGCGGCCCATCCGATGGCAGAGCCGCCTCGGCACAACGTTGTGTGTGCGCGCTGTGACAGGAAAATGTTGAATGGAGGGTCTGAGTTATTAGTAAAAGGGGCGGGACAAGGGGTTACATGAACACAATCAGTAAATCAATCAGCAAAGCTGCACCGCTTGTTTTGTGGTAATTTTAAATTCTTTTAAAGTCAATGCTTGATTGGTTGATTGATTGAGTTCAACTAACCCCCTGCCCCACCTCTTTTGCCCTTTTGCTCGGACCCTCCACACAACTTTTTGCTGTCACTTACGGCAGACTGATGGGAAAAAGTCACTGCACTGCCGCGTGCGCCATTTCCCCAATTTCCCCTTCGCTCCAAATTCCAGTTTCTTCCCCTTCCACATCATCCCAAATTGTTCCATCTTCGGCGGATTATTTTGCTACCGGTAAGCCATTAATTTCTCCCGTTTTTCTCCTTCCAGGCCGTGCCACGGGCAGCAAATCAAACGGCGACCTCGGGAAGGAATTTTTTTTTCGAGTTGTTTTTTGCGTGGCTCCTTCTAGTTTTACTTCCCGGTGGATTTTTTGACGTTGTTTCTCCCTGTCTCGTCCCTTCGGACTAGCGTTTTCGAAAGCTAATTCAATTTCCTATTCGAAACTACATTGATGGAGGAGTTTGACTTCGGAGATGTTCTTCAAAATTGAGATTGAAATTTGACGTCATGAAATTGACATTTTTTTTGCTGAAATCGCTTCCTAAATACTTCCTGCTTCATTTGTCGTTCCTTTTCCGGCGGTTTGAAATTTTCGGTATTTTAAATATTCCTATTCTAGATTGAGGTTGAGGTTGAGTTAAGGATGTAGGTTTTTAGCGGTGAAAAAGCGCACCGTTCTTCCGTTTCCTTGTACGCTTCCTTCTTTTCTGAACACGAATCGTGCTTAGAATGTCCGCCCGTTCTCCCGTGTATAGTTGGCTCTGATAATTACGAGTTTTTTTTAAAGCAGAACTAAAATGTGCTAAATTTTGGCCGTTAAGTTTTTCCCAGGACATTTTGTGGGACTCTTTTCCTGAAGACGTCTCTTTTCATGAAGACGTCTCTTTTTCACCTCCGCTTGATTTGTTGTTCCCGAGCACCAATCTCTATCGATTACAGGGTTTTCTTCACTCACCATGGAACAACACAAGTCGAAATACAAGAACAGCGGCGTGGACGCCAACGAGATTCGCACTCGTCGTGAGCAACAGCAGAATCTCTTGCGGAAGGAACGCCGTGATGAGCAGGTGCGATCACGGCGACGCAACGCCTTTCGTTTTCGCTCTTCTGAGTGCGGTGATAAAACGGATTTCGTGTATAATGCTGGTTTTTACGCTGGTTTTAACCTTTTTTGCAGATCGCAAAACGGATGAACATTGCCAGTTTCGCTTCCTCCACCGACGAGGAGCAGAGCAACAATGAAATGGGTGGCGATGCCTCAGCTCAGATCATGGTATATTCCTCCTTATATACATTTTTCACAACCTTTTGCAGGCTTGTCTTGATGAAATTTGCAAGTTGAAGACCGCGTCTAACGAGATCTTTATTTTGCGTATCTCAGGCTGTGACGAGCGAGATGCTGCAGGATCTTCACGGCAATGACCCTGCGAAAATGCTCCTGGCCACTCAGAATTTCCGCAAGTTGCTCTCTCGAGGTAATTTTTTAAGATTTTTTCACGGCAAGCAAGTATTCGAACAAATGAGTCTTAATCGGGTGCGTTGATTTAGCTGATTCTTCGATTGCTTGTTGCTGCTGCCAAGTATCGATTGGTGGCTGATTGATTGATTGATTGAATGCTGCCGAGAATCGATTGGTGGCTGATTGATTGATTGAGTGCTGCCGAGTATGGTTTGGTGGCTGATTGATTGATTGATTAAATGCTGCCGAATATAGCTTGGTCGCTGATTGATTGGTTGATTGAGTGTTGCTGAATATCGGTTGGTCGCTGATTGATTGATTGATTGAATGCTACATCTGCTACATCTACATTACGCTTCCTTCTTTTCAGAACCAAATCCGCCGATTGATGAAGTTATCAGTACTGGAATTCTTCCCAAATTCGTCTACTTTCTTCAGATGGAACAGCATCCTCAGTTACAGGTTATTTTCTTGGAATTGATTGGTGTCTGTCTCACCTTCCAACTGGTCTTTTCTTGAAATAGTTTGAGGCAGCTTGGGCTCTTACGAACATTGCTTCGGGAACCTCACAGCAGACTCGGAAGGTGATCGAGGCGGGCGCCGTCCCCATATTCATCAAGCTGCTGCAGTCGCCATCTGAAGACGTCCAGGAGCAGGTAAGCTGTTTACGATGAGCTAGGCGCATGCGAGTGGATTCGATAGTTTCAGTTACTTGCAGGCTGTCTGGGCTCTGGGGAATATCGCCGGAGACAGCACTGAATGCCGCGATCTGGTCTTGAATGAAGGCATTCTTGGCCCGCTTGTGACGTAAGTCTTTTCTCGGGATTCCTTTTTTACAGCTTGTTCATTACATGACAATCTACTTCTGCAGGATCTTCACTCGGTCCAAACGACTCTCGATGATCCGGAACGCTGTCTGGGCCTTGTCCAATCTGTGTCGCGGCAAGAATCCTCAGCCGGATTTCGCCAAGGTAAGAAGGCGGAACATTCTCCCAATCAACAGGCAGAGAACTCAGTCAACACATTCGGCCACTAATGAAATGCCTCATTTCCCCGTAGGTGAAAGCCGCTTTGCCAGTGCTGGCCCGCCTCCTGTTCCATTCGGACGCCGACGTCCTGACTGATTCCTGCTGGGCTATTTCATATCTGTGCGACGGACCGAACGACAAGATTCAGGCCGTGATCGACGCTGGGGTCTGCCGACGACTGGTGGAGCTTTTGGGGTATGTCCGGTTGTGTTCTGCCGTCGTGAGCGTGGGCGCAAGGATGTGACGCCTTGTCTTTCCTGCAGGAATGACGCTCAGAATGTGGTGTCTGCCGCGCTGCGTGCCGTCGGCAACATTGTCACCGGGGACGACGTGCAGACTCAGACTGTGCTGAACAGCGGCGTGCTCGATCCGCTCAAGGTTCTCCTGACCCGGCCGGACGTGAAGGAGGCCATTCGGAAGGAGGCTTGCTGGACGCTCTCCAACATCACCGCCGGAAATCGCCAGCAGATTCAGGTCTGATTGATCTCACTTCCGTGAGGCTGTTGTTGGCTTGGATTGATTAGCGCCCCCTTGGAAGAGCTCACAGACTTCATCCTTAATGAGGGATCTTGTGCGTTATTGCAGTGCGTGATCGACGGCGGCATCATCTCGATTTTAATTGACATCCTGGCGAATGCGGACTTTAAGACACGGAAAGAGGCGGCCTGGGCCATCACCAACGCGCTCTCCGGCGGCACTCCCGAGCAGATTCAGTAGGTCTTGCTTGGGTTGCATGTATATGGACTCTTCCCCCCTCCCCCCACTTCCACTTGATGGTGGCTTTTCTTTAGGATGTTTGTCGATAGCGGAGCTGTTCCGCCGATGTGCGAGCTTCTCGGCAGCACCGATGCCCGGATACTGCAGGTCGCCCTCACGGGTCTGGAGAATATTCTGCGCGTCGGACAGAGCAAGCTGGACGACCAGGGGCTGAATCCCAATGCCCTCTTGATTGAGCACTGTTATGGTAAGTCACACGCGCGCTTCTTCGGGCTGCGCGTTATTGCCGTCGTTGTACAGTCAACGAGAAGATTGAGTAGACTGGAGGGTCCGGGGTATGGGCAAAAGGGGCGGAGCAGGGGGTGGTTAGGTGATTGATTGTTTGAAAAGCACCCCTTGCCCCGCCCCTTTTGCCCATTCCTCGGACCCTCCAGTGTAATCAATCTTGTCGTTGACTGGAGCTCTTGCCGCTTGACGTGTTTGTTTGGGTACTTGTAGGTTTGGAGAAGTTGGAGGCGCTGCAGGTGCACGAGAACCCGGAGATCTATCAGAAGGCGCTGGAAATTATCGAAATCTACTTTGGCACGGAGGACGAGGACGCGGAGGTGTTGGAGGATCGTGTGGAGGGCAACCAGTACAGCTTCGCGGTCAACCCGCCGGCCGGCAACCCTCCGGGCTCGTTCCAATTCTGAAGCCTGGCTCCCGTGACAGCGAGGCGGTGTGGGTCGATTGTTTTTTCCGATTGGTCGGCGGAACACGGATGTACTTGATATTTTCGTCCGGCGGGTGGGCGTGTCTGTCGACGCGCCGGTTTTTCTTTTTTTCGCATCTGGCGTGGAGTATGATGTATGTGGGTTTTATCTCGTCGGAAGTACGACCCCTTTTTTTCGAAGCTTGCGCAAGTCTATTTTGCTTGCTGGCTTTGCCACACACACATGCTGGGAGACTTGAGAGAGACAGGGTGAGGTTTGATTTGGTCCTTTGGAGAATGTCATGCGACACTTTATGGCGAGTACCTGTGTGGCAGTCCAAGTGATTTGAGTTTAGATCGCAGGAGTAATAAAGTCGAGACATGGGATGGTTCCCGGAGCAGCAGCAGCTTTGTTTGTTGGAGAGACTTCCAGTCAAGTTTCACCTGGGGTGTCAGGTCTGTTGCGTCAGGTCGCTGGCGTTTGAGAAGGGTGTCCAGCGTGGTGTGGGCGTTGTTGGCTGCAATGCGCAGTGCTTGGGGAAAGTTCTGTTGTGCGTGGAGCGAGTTCGGTTGAATTGCGGGAGAGACTGATCCCGTGTTTGTGATAATCAAGGAATCAGTTGATGATCGGTCGATTCAGCGTACCTCCGTACGATTTGTCGTTGTGCCAGACAGCCTTGCGTACGCCCGTACGTTCTGCCAGACAGCCTTGCGTACGCCCGTATGTTCTGCCAGACAGCCCTGCGTACGCCCGTACGCTCTGCTAGAGAAGCCTTGAGTACGCCCGTACGTTCTACCAGACAGCCTTGCGTACGCCCGTACGTTCTGCCAGACAGCCTTGCGTATGCTCGTATTCGCACTACGCATTCCGTGCGGTGTGCACGACACGAGACACGAATGCACGATGAGGGCAGGGTTCTGGAATGGGCCACCATGGAGTCAGGACTTCCACACAGGTTTTGGTCATCACCAAAATCCTTAATGATAGAGAATAATTAATGACCCGGTGAAACGTGTATCAAATATGAAAAAAAGTTGTAGGAACTTGTTTAAAACACGAAATAATTAGACGATTAGAAAAAGCTCACTATAGAGGTCGCTGCCTATGCAGTGAGTCATTTGTTTTGGATTAATTGGCGACAGAGCGTCCCCTGCCACCCGGTGGCCCATTCCAGGGTACGGGAAAGTCAAGTGGTCCGATTCAGGACTCTTCCCTCACACTCACATTTGCAGCCTGCACACCTGTCTCTCCTGATTTTCATTAATCTCTTCCATCCCACTGCTGCCAGCTGTGTTTCTTACCGTTTTCGAATCCCATCGTAATTTTGGTGAAGCTGTGAAAACTAATCCGTGGCATCAGTCAGGAATTGTGCGTTGATGTGATTGGGATTGAAGAGCGTCCACCCGAAGAAGAGGAGCTGTACTATAACCGGAATCAATGGAATCAGCTGGATGAACAAACACAGACACAGACACAGACACAGGAGCGAATCGCAAGAGCAGCAGCCACTGTGGCCAGCAGAAAGACACCTCACTACTGCATTTTTTCATCTTTCTGCCAGCATTCCCAGAAAATTTGAACTTCATATTGAAATTGGAATATCGAATCTCAACATTCGGGTGGGAGTGGGAAGGGAGTTGTGTCTATGGGATCGGATGATGTGGGAGGACGTGCAGCAGTTGTTTCAGCAAGAAAAATCCCTTCAACGCCGTTGGTAAATTTGCACCGATGCTAAGGATTTCACATGCTCCTCCACCGTGTTTATCTGGATGCTCGGAATTCCGCCCGTGTGCGGGGAAATAAGTTTGGTGGTGATTTGAAGGGAGGATTGTCCCTGGTGCGGGATGAAGGGAAGACACCGTTTCCTCAACCACAACTGTCCCCCTTGATTTCCACACCTTGATCGTTCCACGACCTCTCTATGGGCTCAGTTTTCTTGTGGGACATTTCAAAAACACTTGCTGTGAGCCAGTGGTGTGTGTGTGTTATTTGCTGCACTGTCTTGGGGAGATTCATTGACTAATCAATTGATTGATTGATTAGTTGATGGATTGATTAGTTGATGGATTGATCAGTTGATTGATTGATTAGTTGATTGATTGAAAGACTGATTGATTGATTGATTGGGGGAAAATGTTAGCTGAATTCATCGCACACCTTCTCATTTCTGTGCTCTGATCTTCTTTGCAGACGTCCTCTGTTTATTTCGGAAAGGGAAAGGTGTCCCAGTTTGAAGATTGGAAAAGGATGATGCTTTTGGAGTAATTCCTGCTAAAAAGGAGAATTCTCTGCGGCGGGGAATTCTTCCCCAGCGCTGCGTCGCCATCAACGGATTCTTCGTTGCTCTTCCCCGTTGCTCTTTCCCGATGGCCAACACCCGTACCCGTACCGTGTCGTTTCCGGTGCCACAAACTTCAGGTGAATCTACTGTGTAGAAGCAGTCGAGGAGGAGAATAGTTGAAAACAATGAGCCGCTCCCTCTTTCAAGCCACTCCCTCTTTTAAGCCACTCCCCCTTTGGAGCCACTCCCCCTTTGATGTGTCATCCTACCTGCCTGAGTGTCTAATCGAATTTTAATCAGGGGCCTTCTCCTGCGTTTGTGTGTTTTCAGTTGATAGTTTTAGTTCCGGGACGAAAAGGTGGAAAGTCTTCCCCGGGAAGCTCATGTTCTTCTGCGGCGGCCGACTCATGCTGTCCAAGCAATACGGAATATTCGTCCTGACGCTGGTCCTCATTCTTGCCACGAGCGTGATGTTTTTCGTCTTTGAGTAAGTGTGTGTGACTGAAGGCGGGTGTGCAAAGTTTGGCTGTTCTCCTTCCGTGTTGAAAAAAATGCAGGTTTGCACATTTTTCCCCCCTGCCCCCTTTGCAGTTGTCCGTACCTGGTGAAGCAAGTCTCGGTCGCCTTCCCCATCGTCGGCGGTATCCTGTTTGCCTTCACATTCAGCACGCTGATGCGGACGGCTTTCAGTGATCCGGGCATTATTCCACGAACGCTGATGGATGAGACGGAGTACTGGGACACTAAATTATGTGAGTGTGCGAAGGAGTGATGATGCGGGAGACCAGGAAGGAGGCCGGAAGCTTAGGGCAGCGGGTTTAATTCCCCCCTGTTGTTTCCTTGATCCTGCTTGTTAAGTAAATTGTAATTGGCTTAAATAACTGAGTTGGGCTGACTGAGACAGATTGGTAGGCAGACATTCTGGAAGACAGGCA
>LRSR01008178.1:0-11448 GCA_001579985.1 Hypsibius dujardini
ATCCGTTAGAGGCTTTGCGGGAAATGAATAATGACGGAGATTTCGGAGAAGGGAATTACGGTGGACGAGAAGAACGTGGACGGCCAAACGGATATGCAAACAGCAAATCGTTGTTTGAGTTGGTAAACGTCAGTTGTTATTTGAAGTTCAAGGAAGTGTCGTGTCAGCCGTTGGAATCGAAGGTGACAATGATAGCCGGGAAAGTGGACTTCTCAATTCCGGTGCCAATTACTACGTTATGGCGGACGGTGGTGGGTTTGTCGGGATACTATCACTGCTCGATGCTGCTGAGAGAAACGAGACAATGGGTAAGGGTGAATACTCGTACCGAAATTGATAAACTAAAAAACCGTCGCGAGTAACGAAAAATTATGTTAGAATCGCCTTGCCATCGTCCATTCCACTGTTGCTCCGAGAAATCGGACATTATGTCCAGTACACTTTTGCTTCGTTCCTTTGTCCTTGCTCCTTCTATCTGTGGGAGAACTGTCTACCCGTTTTTCGATGCCCCCGTCTGTGTCTGTTATGTTTCGCCTCTCTATTGTCTCGTCGGTTCCTCCGTTATCCGTCCGCCTCTTTATTCGTTCGTTCGAATGTCCGTCACACCTTCCATCCATCCGTTATTCTTTCTGGCTCTCCGTCGTCCGTCCGTCGTTCTTTCGGTTTCACCGTCCCTCCCTCCGTCGTTCTCTCCGTCCCACCGTTGTGTCCTCCGTCGTCTTTCCGTCTCACCGTTGCGTCCTCCGTCCTTCTCTCCGTCTCACCGTTCCTCTCTCCGTCGTTCCCTCCGTTCCACCGCTGTGTCCTCCGTCTCTTTGTTGTCTCATCTCTTCTACCGGTATTCGTCCGTCTCAACACTCGTCCGTCTCGTCCATCCGACCCGCCGAAACACCGTCTGTCCATGTTACCGTTCATCCCCGTTTGTCAGTTGTCCGTCAATCGATTCGTTGTTCTCACCGTCCCACCGCTTGTGCTATCGGTGTCTCTGTCGTCGCATTTGTCTCTCCGTTGCTCCACCCGTCTTCTCATTAGGGCAGCCGGGTAACCGTTGACCTCTTCTCGTTTCTTTCAGCATCATTCCCCTCCAGTCCGAATGACGGGAAGTGGAATTGACTTTGCGTTTCGTCTGCACACGGAGAGACTGCATGGCGAACAGGACGCCGAGGTGATCCGACGAGCTGCCAACCGAATCACGATCGCGTTTCGGAACTGGTTGCAACTACAAGGCACCCAGACGGACCGAGAAGACATCACCGGTCCGCCCAGCAATCTGCAACGGGGTGCCGTCGTTCTCTCCATTCAACGGCGAGACTTCCGCGATGACGTGCTTTCCGGGCACATTGTGTTTCACCTCGTGGAGCCCAGCATCTTTAGCGGGCTGCCCAAAAGGGAGAAGCCTGGCGGTGGCATCTCGGAGGCGTACCAAAATTCATCCGTGCCTCTTCCTGTGAAACCTCGCATGATAATGGCATTTTCCGCGGGCGAGATCAAGCAGTTAAGACAGTTTGTGGCATTCATGAACAATCAGTCGACCTTTGCGACGGAGCGAGAGACCGTCGGACAGGGTGATCAGACAAGGGTACCTTGGCTGAAACAAACAGGTAAATAATGGTGGAGAATATTTTAATTTAAGACGTAGCGGTTTGCGCAAATCTGAATTTTACTTGTAATTCGTTGATTTTAACGAATCATCCCAAATAAACTTTTCATGCTGTGCCTCATTTTATCTCTCTTCATTTTTGAAAGCAAATAAGTTTGAAATTTCATTTATCATGCTCACGAATCACAACGATCGGTTAAGCCTCCCTTTAGCGGGATTTATTTTCGGACCTAATAATTTTTCATTTTTAAAAACCTTATTAATTTACTAATTGTTTGATAATAATTAAAATGCGGAATTATTTATTTTTATTAAATATTTCGTGACTCACGCGCATTGATGTTGTAGGAGGTTGTCCGGCAGCGACGCGTCGCTATCCCAACGGAGTCTTTCGCTGGGCCTCCGTTCAGATCTACCAAGGAGCCAGTTCAGGGCGATCGATTGAATTCTGTCCCGAGGACGATTTCCGCAGGCTCTGTGTCGGAAACTTCGACATCGGTTACACCTTAAGCCTCCCCGAGACGCCGTGCAGCGTTGCACCGCCACCGCAGTCCTGGATCACGGACTATTTGATCGGCGTGGTGTTCGACAAACCGCCTCTCAATAATGAGGCTCTAAAAGCCGCTGCCACACACGTCTCCGACCTTTTAGTCAATCAAACAGGAAAATTAACCGTCACTGATTTAAATTATCTGGGCGTGTTTCTCATGATGAGTGCTGAGGGCTCGACCAATTGCACTCAGGACTTGTTCCGGTCGCTCATCGGAATCATCAGTCAGGCATCACATGTAGGAAAGAATAGCAAAACTAAATCTGAAAACACTAAACTGAAGACTTTAGACTCGATAAAATTATTACTCGAATAATTTCAGTTTGTCTGTTTGTGTGTTCGGTTGTTCGTCCGTTTGCGTGTTCGTTCGTTCATTCGTTTGTTTGTGTGTTCGTTCGTTCGTTCAATCGTTCGTGTGTTTGTTCGTTCATTTGTTCGTTCGTGTGTTCGTTCGTTCGTTCGCGTGTTCGTTCGTTCGTTCGATCGTTCGTGTGTTCGTTCGTTCGTTCGTGTGTTTGTTCGCTTGTTTGTTCGTTCGTTCGTTCGTGTGTTTGTTCGTTTGTTTGTTCGTTCGTTTGTGTGTTCGTTCGTTCGTTTGTGTGTTCTTTCGTTCGCTTGTTTGTGTGTTCGCATGTTCGTTTGTTCATTCGTTTCGATAAAACTTACTCGACTAATTTCATTTTGTGTGTTCGTCCGTCACAGGCTCCAACGAGTGAGCTTCAGCGAGCGCAGTCGTACTGCGGAACAAGCAACAAGTTCATGACGGCCTTGGACGAGCTTGCTCGCAACGTCGATTTGGGTCCCACGGACCGTAACGCGACATTGACGGTCGAAACGCCGGCTTTGACGGTGCAGACGGACCAAATAGTGTACCACGAAGGTCCTGACGGTGGTCCCAGTGGTCCCGGTGGTCCCGGTGGTCCCGGTGGACCCGGTGGTCCCGGTGGTCCCGGTGATCCCGGTGATCCCGGTGGTCCCGGTGGTCCCGGTGGTCCCGGTGATCCCGGTGGTCCCGCTGGTCCCGGTGGTCCCGCTGGTCCCGGTGATCCCGGTGGTCCCGGTGGACCCGGTGGTCCCAGTGATCCCGGTGGTCCCGGTGAATATGTGAGCAACGGATACTACGCCTCCGGTTCAGCCGGTTCAGCCGGTCAACGGCCAGCAATAGGTGCACCTGATGAGATGAACAGAGTCAGCGACGCTGTTGAAGCCAGTATAATCTTGCCGGGAAGTTTATTCAGACCACCACCCAGAGGCAGCGCCCCAGGTATCCAAGGTATATGACATTCTGACGGCAACGTAAAAAAGATCTTTTCAATTTGTGATATAGATGACAGAACAAAACACAAAAAATATTTAAATTAAGTTAAACTAAAAACTTTAGTAACAAATTTTTTCGTTTAGCCTTTTTAATTGGCGAAAAAACTATTCGTAGCAATTTAGTTGCCTCTAAAAAAACTAATTTATAGTTGAGAATAATTTTAGTTTTTGCCGTTCCTAGTTTCTGACATCCGCAAAGCCGCGCTCGTTAATTGATGTCGCGTTGGATTTGTTAACAGGGTTTCCCGCTTTCGGAGGCGCATACGCACGTTCTGATGTGATACGATGCCACTACATAGTCATCCGCGATACGGCCATGCTACGTGTCAACAACAATTCCCTCGTGAACATCGAGTCCTCCCTGGATCCCTCACCCTCTGATGCACCCAGTTCGCTAGTGCCAAAGCCTCGTCAACGAATCGGTTCGTGGATCATCGGAGCATCTTTCGGTGCGCAGGTGGTGATGAATTTGACCGAGCCCGTTACCATCACCGTGAAGCTGGACCGTTACGTAAGCAGTTCGCGCCTAATTACGGAATAAAAATGTTGCTCAAATGTATTTTACCACGACAAAATATCGGCTTCCCATTTTGAATAAAATACATTTCAATTTAAATAAAAATGGGAATTTAAAAAAAAATAAATGGAAGATTTGTTCCACCAGGACCCGAAGGAGAATCATAGCTGCGTCTTCTGGAACACAAGTGCAGCCGACAAAATGGGTGCCTGGGAGACGACCGGTTGCACCTTGGTCGGCTACGGCAACGGCCAAGCCATTTGCCAGTGCAACCATCTGACGAGTTTCGCCGTTCTCGTGGACTTTTATCCCACCGACGACTTAATTGTCTTAGCATTGCCGGACTTTTTGGACACCCTCACCATGATTGCTCTGGTCCTGTCCATAATCGGCCTAATCTTCACTATTTGCTTACTCCTTTCCAGCAGGTACACCCTCTTATATTCGTTGAACAATTAAGTAAATGGGAGTGACTATTTCACCCTTCCCAAGGGCCAAATAGAAGCCTGGCTATTTTACCCCTCCCTGTATACATCACCAGGGGGCCATATCGCACCCCTGCTATGTTACCCTTCCTATGTTGTTTGTCCGTCTGTCCGTCCGTTGTCGGACAGATGGTCAAATAACCGGTAACGGCTGAACGGATAGCAGATGAACGGACGACGGACAACGGACGGGCGGATGAAGGACGGACGGACGGACAGACGACGGAAAACGGACGGACGGATGACGGATAGACGGACGGACAGACGACGGACAACGGACGGACGGATGACGGATAGACGAACGGACGGACGGACGGATGACGGATAGACGGACGGACGGACGAACAAACGGACGGACGACGGACGGACAGACGGATGAGGGACAAATGGGGACGGATAGACAACGGGTGGACAGACGGACGAGCGGACCGTATGGGAGGGGCAAAATAGTTAGGGCGCTATTTTGCCCCTAGGTATGCATTCGGAGAGGGAGGAAATAGCCAGGGTTCTATTCGGCTCCAGGAGGGGTAAATAGCCGGGGTGCTATTTGGCCCGACCCACTACACAGAATGGGTAAAATAGCTGTAGCCAAAGTAAATTGAAAATGTTGCTTTTTTTCCACAGAAAAATATCGCGATCGACCTTGAAAAAGCGACTCAGTCGTAATGAATTTGTTGTTCTAAATTTAAGCATTGCCCTCCTTCTCGTCTATGTGATATTCCTAACGGGTATTGATAAGGTCAATCCGCGGGGAGGGTGCATTGTTGTGGGCTGTCTCATTCACTACTTCTTCCTGGTGACCTTTTTCTGGCAAGCTTCTGAGGGCTTTCTCCTCTACAACGCTTTCGTCAATACCGTTTCGGCATTCAGTCTGAGCTACTTCCGTGTCAAGGCTGCGACCCTGTCGTGGGGCATTCCGGTGGTCATCGTTGGAATCGTTCTCATTATCGACCCCGATTACTACGTCGGCGAAAATGTGTAAGACAAAAGAAACCTTTGATTGATCGATTGATTGATCCTCTGAGTGATCGATTGATTGATCAACTGATTGAATTAAGATCACCAATGTCTGCTGGTAAAGTTTCTATCAAAGTCGAAATCGGTAGCAATCGGTCTACGCTTGCAATGTAGTGATTTACATTTAAAAAAATATCTAATGCAAATAAAAAGACTTATGTTGCACGCAAACCCAATTCTACTTTAAATTTAGTTCACACGATTACAATTTCTCTTGTTGTTTTACAGATGCTGGCTGCAAAAATCCGCTCCTTTCTTTTCCACATTTATTGCACCAATTTGTCTGATGTTGTTATCGAACGTCATCATTTTCTCCCTGGTGATCAGAGGTAAGCAATTGCCTGCACAATTTGGAGACATTTCTCAGTTGCATCGCCATCCACTAGTACTACGAGGTGAAGGCTATTAACCAGGCCGGTTTTTTTCAACGTTCATTTCCCGGCGCTGCAGTGCTGCCATGCCATAGCAGATGGCTTGATAACATTCAGAAAACTTCTCTGACCCATTTTAGGTCAAGTTCGAATTAAGTTAAGTTAAGCCTCACAGTTCGAATTTGGGTCCACAAAAAGGAAGTGAAGAATCTCAATGTGCAAGCAGTCCGGTAGAGACGCCACTTCGGTTCCTTATGCGATGTCTTTTCCTTAAAAACAACATATGCGTCACCTGCCGGCCTGGTTAATAGCCTTTACCTCGTACTGTATTTCCTCGATAGAAAGCGACAGCGTACGATCTGTGTGACGTTAAACTGGTCCCTCCCGTACCCGTTAACGTGTGCCCTGCCTGTACCTCGCATCCCATGCAGTCGTACACACAAACTTTACGTCTACAACGGGCAACTATTAGGTCACGTGACCTGTGCGCTGTCGCTGTCTATCGAGGAAATACAGTACTGTATTTTCGCGTTAGACAGGGACAGTCGTACTGGAGTAGAACGTGTGCACCGTACACACAGCACAAGCGCCGCGTGGCCGATTAAACGTTCCACAGCTCGTACGCTGTCCCTGTCTAACGCGAAAATACAGTGCTGTAGAATCGGGATAACCTTGCGCCACAAGCTCGTGCTGGCAGTACAAACCAACCCGTCTGATTGATTGCAAATTTATTTGGGACCGCCGGTACAAATTTACGAGGGGGGTCCAAGTTATCCCGATTCTACAAGTACTAGTAATACTGCGAATTTCAAAATTTGGAATTTCAGCGAAACAAGCTGGCGTAACCTTGGCTTTATTGCCACGATCTGGTGCGGCAGCGTGCTTTTGCTCACGAATCGAAAAATTTAGTTGAGTGGAGTTTAATTAGATGAGTGTGATGGGATTTGTAGCCTGAGAACTATAGACTCGGGGTGCGTCTCAAATTCGTAACTGTACCATAACGAACCATAACTGTACCGTACCGTTTCACCGGTTCGGATTTGAGACACGCAATGTTTCGAACGGTATTTCGAACGGTGATAGTACGGTACGGTTTCAAAAAAGATTCGTTTTGGACTAGTTCGGTACGGTTCAGTGGAGCGGTTCGGTATAACGGCGTCTCAGATTTCTGCGGTTCGCGTTTCACATCGTTTTTAAAATTAGTGTCCAATCAATCAACCAATCAACCGGAGCAACGCATCAGCTGATTAGTGTCAATCCACTAATCAAGCGACCAATTGACTGGACCGACTTCAGGGAGATCTGGTTTGTTTTCTCCCCTACAGTGCGAGGCTTCGGAAATTTTAGAGAGCCAACTTCTTTCATGAAATAGCAGAGGATTAGTTCAGTCACCCTATTTAGTTGCGTCTCCAGTCCGTTGTGCAATTGATCATGTTTTCGGGCAGGAATTCACCGCTTTCGGGAAATGGATGTTTTAGCACACAATCAAGAACAAACGAATCAACTCGTCGAAAAACATCTCATCGCGAATGATTAATTTCGACGCCTTTGTTCATTTGTTTTCTTAAAGCAAGCGTAAAAATTGTTATAACTACATTTATCTTCGCGAACAATTTAAACTAAAAATTTTGGAGGAAGCAATCGACTGTCGGGGTTGATCAACGAGATACCCCAAAAACTAGGGTTGTTAATCCTATTCTGCTCCTTGCTCCTATAGGAGCGGAGCGGAGCACTAAATCTGTGCTCCTACGGACCCTAGTAGGATCGGAGCAAGGAGCAGTAGGAGCATGTAGGAGCAATAGGAGCACGTAGGAGCAAATAGGAGCACGTAGGAGCACGTAGGAGCAAAGAGGAACACACGGGAGCAAATAGGAACATACGGCCTAAATGAAACCGTTCGAACGCCTAACACAATGAGTGATCATTAAAAGTTGATCTGGGCTGGTTTTGTGGACTTACACTTACTTGTTAGACGTAGACAAGCTATGCGTTTCAGGCACTGTGTACTGTACAGTGTACAGTGTACAGTACGAGGTAAAACTTTTAATTCGGCTAACGTCGAAATTGCTTTTAATTCGGCTAAGTGGGGGAAGCAGGGGGCGCAAGTGTCGCACGGTACAGTAAGTGTACTGGTATGCCTGAACTGAACTTACGAGTGGCGCCTCTACCGCCTCAATCCCGTCTCTTTTACAGCAAAAATTGTCCTTGTTTTTTCAGAACAGTCGTCTGAACTCTACAAAAGTATTCGTGCCTCTCTCTCAATTTCCTCTTGTTGGCAAAATTTTCTTTGACTTTATCAAAGTTTCAACGTCTGTGCCAAGTTACTGACACTGAAATAGCTTGGAACGCAAAAAGCTAGCCGAATTAAAAGAGTTTTTTACCGTTAGCCGAATTAAAAGTTTTACCTCTTACGGTACAAGTATACGGTGGCTGAACTTTTCGCCAATTCTCTTGCTCAGTAGATGATACCACGTTCAATTTTCTGTTGCTAATACTAGTACTATTACTATAATAGATCTTTCATAGTAGTCAACCTAGAAATAGTCGCATTTTCTGCTCCTACAAATTCCTACATGCTCCGCTCCTATTCCGCTCCGCTCCGCTCCTATTCCGCTCCTATTCCGCTCCTATTGAGGCTCAGCCGTAGGAATTAACAACCCTACCAAAAACCACCTCCCATAGGTGGTTACGGAGATACAGCCAGAAACAAAGGAAAAGTGACGTAACGCAAAACGAATTTAGTTCGAACCGTAATAATTTGAGACACGGGTAAGATTCGAGTTATGGTTATGGCAAAACCGCGGTATGGTACGGTACGATACGAATTTGAGACAGAAAAGGTTTCGAACCATACCGGTGTCTCACATCTTTTTGGTTCGGAAAACCGTATCTCGAGGTACGGTTTGCCAAAACGGCAAATCTGAGACACCGTTACGGTTACGTTACGGGTTTTGATACAGATTTGAGACGCACCCTCGGACAAAAATAAATGCGATCGTACTGTACTGCCGCGATTAAACCGGTCACTTTAGCCGCGCCTCCGTCACACGCGCATGTGTGTTGAGTGAGCACACACTCATACACTCACACACTCACACTCACACAGGTCGAATGCGCCTGTGTGTTGAGTGAGCACACACACACACACTCACACACTCACACTCACACAGGTCGAATGCGCTGCCCGGGGAAAAAAAGCGACCGGTTGAATCGCGGCAGTACCGTACATAATAGAGAGTTTTCGCAAACGGTATATCTCACGGTATAGCCTTACAGTATAGAAAAATGAACTGGGGTCAGAGAGAGTTTTCTATACTGCACCGCTATACCATGAGATATACCGTTTGCGAAAACTCTCTAATATGAGCTGGTTATTTCCTTGGTACGGCGTACGTTTTATAGTGGCCGTACGTAATACGTGAGATATAAGCCGCTCTTTCAACCTACAAATTTAAGGAGACTATTCATCTTTAATGTGTACGAAAAAAGAAACTGTTCGTGCACCAGATGTGTGCTAGGAACTGTAAAGATGGCATCAGAAGTAAAATCTTAAATAAAATAAAATGAAATAAAATAAAATAAAGCAAAATGAAAAAACAACAAAATAAAACAAAAAAAAAACAACAAAGAACAAAATAAAATAAAGCAAAATAAAGCAAAATAAAATAAAACAAAATGAAGCAAAATAAAAAAACAACAAAATAAAATAAGATCAAACAGCCCGTTTTTGATTTGAAATTCATAAATTGATCAAACCCTGGGTCACATCTAGAGATTAATTCTAGGACTTTGAACCAAAGCTACCGGTTCGGCGAAGCTAGCAAGGATTGCCCGTTAGATGTGGTTAAATTGCGGGATTTTTTTTTAAAACATGCTAATTGTAACGTAATTGTAGCGTAACGTAATTTAACTGCTAATTGGGAAAAATATATGTGGAACGAAATTATACTTACTTGATAGTCATTTGAGCGACCAAATTTGGTTTTCTGTTGCCAGAAAGAAGTGATGAGAAATCAATGTACTTTGCATACCAGGCAAACGCTCTGGGTTGAATCACTACATGGGTTGAATCAGTCGGGTGGCGGAGGGCGCCACGAGTGTAAATTGTAAACAACACTCATTCAGCAATGCATACACCGCCTGCGGCGCCCTCCGCCACCCGACTGATTCAGCCCAAGTACTGATTCAACCCAAAGCGTTTGCCTGGTACTGTATTTTCGCGTTAGACAGGGACAGTCGTACTGGAGTGGAACGTGTGCACGGCTTGTGTGCACCGTAGACACAGCATAAACGCCGCGTGGCCGATTAAACGTTCCACAGCTCGTACGCTGTCCCTGTCTAACGCGAAAATACAGTACACCTAATTTTTTGGGAATAAATGCCAGTGACATGTTTAATATTCTCAAGAAAATTTCAAACAAAACATTCTCATTAACTTTAATGGGGAAGCACTGTACAACTACGTGAGCAAAAACGTGCCAAAACAGTGAGAAATTGAAAGTTTATTCTGAAGTCCCGTCAAATCATAATCGAATCAAACGATCAAATTATTCAAATGACTTTCAAAATCAAACCAAATCAAAATAAAATAAAATAAAATCAGATGTGTCTTTTCGTCATTTGATAACGGCACGATCTAAAACATGGACTGTACTCCTGTACTGGCCTCCTGTACTGGATTTTTTTACTGTACTCGTGTACTGTAATAGACTGTACTGTACTGTAATGTTTTGCAACGGCGTTTAAAAAAATAAGCTATGTAATTTCGATTCGGCAAAACTAGAAATGGTCCAGTACACGAGTCCAGTACACGAGTCCAGTACACGAGTCCAGTACACGAGTCCAGTACACGAGTCCAGTACACGAGTCCAGTACACGAGTCAGTGCAGGAGTCCAAGTACAGGAGTACAGTCCAAGGTTTTAGATCGTGCCTTTGATAACATCCATAAGTAATAGTACCCATGTATTTCAGAATTGTCCTGTGCTGAAAGATTGAACATCCGTTCGACACGAAACAAAGAAGACTTAATCACCGAATTTCGCCGCTGCCTGTCCCTGTTCTTCTTACTGGGCCTGCCGTGGCTCCTACTCACCCTGAACGCCTTTCGCTCCACCGCCCACGGCCAGCTGGTTCTCCACATCTTAATTATTATAGTCTGCGGCAGCCAGGGATTGGCCATATTCGTCGTGGAAGTGTATGGGATGCGGAAAGATCTCAGGGACGCCGTGCTGAGCTACTCCAAAAAGTCCGCCTACTCCAGCACTTCAGGTAATGAGCACTTCTCACTCGTATGCGTGCAGCCCCATCCTTGACCTTGCTTAGGGCTTTACGAGAATGTCAAAGAAATTCAACTACAGAATACAAGTTCAAAGAAATTCAACTACGAAATACAAGTTCAAAGAAATTCAACTACAGAATACAAGGTCAAAAAAAAAATTCAACTACGGAATTCTGTTATTTTTCTGTTTCATTTTTTTAGACATGTCTCCGGTGATCGGAAGTATTTCCAATCGGTCGAGTTCGTCCGCTGAAGTGGAGCTGAAGGATAAGAAAGCATCAGTGGCGCGCCGAACTTAGAAGACCCGCCCCC